>CAEFZY010054348.1:0-41175 GCA_903066815.1 Brachyrhaphis roseni | reverse complement strand
GAGCATGTTCATCATCATGTAGGAGGCTCACAATCACTGAGTCATCTGCAAATTTTAATATTAACCTATTATCATGCCGGCTGCGACAGTCGTGAGAATCCAGCCCACCACATTAAAATCCAGATAAAAATTAAGAAGTTTGTCAATCAAAATATGGGGCTGGATTGTGTTAAAAGCCGATGAAAAGTCTACAAATAGCAACTTGGCGTGATTCTTATTACCTTCAAGATGTTTAAAAACACAATTTAATAAAGTGGCAGTGGCATCCTCAACTCCGCGACCGGCCCTATAGGCAAACTGTAAAGGATCCAATAAATGTTCAGTCTTGGTAAGAAGATATCTCTTAATCAGTTTTTCAAAGGATTTCATAACAAGGGAAGTCAGTGCAACAGGTCTAAAATCATTAAGAACTTTTGGGTGGCTCGTTTTAGCCACAGGAATCACTATGGACTGCTTCCAGCACCTTGGCACCCTCTGTTGGTTAAGTGACATCTGGAAGATGTAATAAAAAATAGGAGCCAACTGTTCCGCACAAGAGGAGAGCAGTCGACCACTGATATTATCTGGTCCTGGGCTTTTTCTAACCTTACAGCGTTTAAAAGATTCAGCCACTGAAGTAACATCGAAGGGAAATGACCACAGCAAAGAAGCTGGTTTTTCAGATTTAAAATCTCATTACTAAAATCAGAAGAATCAAACCTAAGGTAAAACTTATTAAATTCATTTGCTAATTGGTTATCAGAATTAAAACGACTCCAGATCTATAAGTCCAGATCGTTCCTCTTTAATAACTTCAGTCTCTATTCAGAAAGTTTTGCCAGCCCCACATTTATCTGATCTCAGCATCTATTCAGTGACTGAATTCAAAGATGTGACCTGGTCCCGGTCTTGGTTCTGGTCCTGGTCCAGGTCCAGGTCCAGGTCCTGGTCTGGTTCTGACTGACCTGTGGAGCCAGGAACATGAGCGTGGGGACGTCTAGCAGGACCGTCAGGCGGGTCCAGTCAGTGTCCCGGCACGGCGGCAGCAGGGCAGGCGCCGTCCAGCCGCTCAGGGAAATGTCCAGCCCCTCGGCCACCAGAACCTCCAGGTACTGAGACACCTGGGAAACCCGGAAGACCCAGTCCTCCAGACAGGACAGGTCACAGGTCGCCGGGTCTGAGGACAGAAAGGGGCGGCGTCAGAGAGGAAGAGGCGGACACAAAGGGGGCGGGGCCTTGGAGCAGGAGCTTACCCGACGGTCTGAGGTCAGAGGTCATCTGCTCGGCCAGCAGCTTGACCCCCAGCGCCGTGTTGCCCATCTGCTGCGGCCTCCAGCCCTGCAGGCGCCCCCTGCTGGTCAGGATGTGAACTACAGCAGCGATCAGGTCCTCCAGGAACTACGGAGCACAGCCGTGAGCCTCCACCCGACATCACTTCCTGTGGCCCACCCTACCCCCCCCTCCTACTCACCACCACCACCTGCTGGCAGCTGACCGTCTGCGGCCGCCCCGCTGCATTGTGGGACATGGCCATGACCAGCGGCGCGCGTTCCTCTGCCGTGCCCCGCAGGACGTCTGCCAGGAAGACCATCAGCTGCTCTCGGTCCGACCCCGGGGTGGCGCCGGCCCGGCCCGATTCCGACCGGCCCGGCTCGATGCTGCACAGGCCCCAGAATATCCTGGTCACCATGGCGACGGGGACCAGGGCCCCCAGGGACGCCTGCAGGAAAAGAGGAGACGAGCTAGCAGAGGGGACAATGCTGGACGAGACTTGGGTTCTACACCGGGCCAGACCGGGTCAGGACCAACAGAACCGATTCAGACCAGTTTAAACCGGTTCAGACCAGTTTAAACCGGATGCGCCGACAGTTTATAAACAGTTTGTAGTTTATGAACTACGAACAGATTGTTTATTTTAATCGGCTTCTTCTGATTGGCTGAGCCGCCGTTTAATTCAGGGTGATAAATGAATTAAGGAGGAAACTTTCAAATAAACTTTGTGCTATGAAAATGAAATCAGATTCATTTATGATCAAAGTTCTTCATCTGAACAGAATGAAGGCTTTCCATTTCTGTCCGCCAGGGGGCGTCCTCCAGTCATCCGTCAAAAGCTCATTAATATTAAATATGTCATCATGTCGCTGCAGCAGCTGCAGCATTCTGGTGGACCCAGGTCAAAGGTCACCTTCATGAACTTTCTGGACTCTTTAGAACCAGTTCGAAGATCCTCGCGACTCAGTGGCAGACCTAAGAACTGTTAGTGGAAGGATGACCTCTGACCTGCAGCGCCTCCAGTTGGAGCGTCTTCCCCGGGCCGCCGGCCTGCAGACGCTCGAACACACCGTCGATCACGGACCGCTCCTCTGGACGGAACCGGGCCATCCGCTTCTGCACCATCGCGCTGTCGTTATTTCCCATGATGCTCTGCAGGACCGCAACCTGACAACACTTCATGCGAGAACAAACATTTCAGCCTGAGAAAAGCAGAGAGAAACTTTATCTGTTCGGTGAAACATCAGCAGGAATGTGACCAGGGGGATCACGTGACCCCTACTGCCCCCCCGGTCACGTGATCCAGAGAGCCCCCCCCCCCTCTCTCTCTCTCTCTCTGGGTCACATGACTCCGACTGACTTCCTCTCTACCAGCAGCTCCTTTCCCTCCCGACCGATCAATGACTTGCATCACCTGAGCGTCCCGCACACACCTGCAGCTCTGTGGGGAAGGTCAGATCCGCCACGCACCGCCACGCAGAGCGGGTCCCTCACCTCAGAACCGCAGCGGCTCAGCCGTGGATGGAGGGGGGAGGGGCGCTGGTTCACCCGGCAGCAGCCAATCACAGGGCTCCGCTTCCCACTCGCCGGGCTCTGATTGGGCGCTGGCGCTGGGGGCGGGGCCCAGCAGGGCTGCGTTCAGGAGCAGAATCAGGTCGGTTCGGTTCCGGTGTTGCTGAAAGTGGGTCAGCTCCTGTTTCTGGATCAGAAAGCAGCTTTAAGGATGAAAAGGTTTGATTAGGAAAAATCTGTATTTGATTTTCCTGTTACATTATTTTAAAAACATGAAATCTGCAGATATTCAGCTCATGTCGGCCTGCAGTTCCACGAACGGCCAGCAGATGGCGCAGTGTGTTGAACTGCCATGTGGGAGCCGCTCTGCTCAACTATGTGAACAAATAGTCTTTTAAAACCACAGTTTGGATGTAATTTACTCCAAATCAAGAGTTGTGGTTTTAATTTAGAGAAATTATGACACAAAAGAAGCAAAGAAACCTCGAAACGCTCATCAGTAAACCAAAATAAATCCCGCTGAACAGAAATCATGCGGCAGGATCATAAAATGAATCAACTTAAATTTACTCAAAAAACACAAACTCATCATTCATTCACAAACCCACAAACTAATTATTTAGAAATCATTTCAGGTGCTCAGCAGAAAGAATCAGCTGCAGTTTCTTCCTCCAGCAGCAGAGGGCGGCGTGGAGCCGCTCAGAGGAAGCCGCGGCGCGGTGCGGCGCGGCGCGGCGGGTCGGGCAGCAGCGTAACGATGCCTTATATGGCCATGAGATGCGGCGCGAGCGCTGAGAGCCGGCTGTTTCCTGGTGACGAGATGTCGGGGGGTCAAAGGTCATACATGCCCGGGGCTCCATCAGGTGTTCATTAAGCAGCAAAGTCCATTACCTGCATTACCCCTGATCCAGGCTGGGTAGCATCATGCTGGGGATTATAGCATGATGCTCAGGGCACACCACACTTTTCAGATCTTTATTTGTGGAAATTAATCTTTTTCCTTACAGTTCAAGTTTCACTTTTCTGTTTGCGATGTGAAAAGTTTAAATCAGACAGGTTGCCGGTTGAATGCCGTCCCAACAGCCGGCAGGCCAAGTTAAACCCAGTTAAGCAGCCGCAGCAGCTGATTGGCCGGCCCCAGCTCCAGCCCCGCCTCTCTGCAGGTGAGGACTGGTCCTTCGGCTTCCTGTCTCGTCTGACTCCTTATATGGTGAAACTCTCTGCTGAGCCGCTCAACAGGAAATCCTTCATTTGAATGAGAAGCTTGAAAAGCAGAAGTGGCTCTTTGTAGTCGCTGACCTCTGACCTCCAACAGCAGAGGAGCTGAAGCTGATGGAGCAGCACAACATTCATATTTCTGTCCGCGAACAGATCGGAGGATTCTATGGTTATAAGCCAGAATGGTTTTCCACTTCCTGTCTCTCCTCCTGCAGCAAGTCAGAATCTGGACCACTAAGCAGATTCCCAACCAGCTGCCAGGAAAACCTGAGCTGCTCCCGCCTGCGACTCGTCACCCTGCAGCTAGAGCTGCGTGCAGCAACACGATTCTGCCGAGTCGTTAGTCTTTCTGTTTGCAGACGTTTCCCACAACTTCCTCATTCTGGTTGTTCTGAGACATCAGCAGCCCAGAGGACCCTGAACCCCCAAGCTGCAGCCGCAGGATGCTAATGCTGCAGGATGCTAATGCTGCACGATGCTGCAGCCGCAGGATGCTAATGCTGCAGGATGTTAATGCTGCAGGGTGCTAGTGTCGCAGGATGCTAATGCTGCAGGATGCTACACGCGCAAGACGCTAATGTTTCAGGATGCTGCTGCCGCAGGATGCTAATGCTGCAGGATGCTAATGCTGCAGAATGCTAATGCTACAGCCACAGGATGCTAATGCTGCAGGATGTTAATGCTGCAGGGTGCTAGTGTCGCAGGATGCTAATGCTGCAGGATGCTACACGCGCAAGACGCTAATGTTTCAGGATGCTGCTGCCGCAGGATGCTAATGCTGCAGGATGCTAATGCTGCAGAATGCTAATGCTACAGCCACAGGATGCTAATGCTTCACAATGCTAATGCTGCAGGATGCTACAGCCGCAGGATGCTAATGCTGCACGATGCTAATGCCGCAGAATGCTAATGCTGCACGATGCTAATGCTGCAGGATGCTACAGCCGCAGGATGCTAATGCTTCACGATGATAATGCTGCAGGATGCTACAGCCGCAGGATGCTAATGCTGCAGGATGTTACACGCGCAAGACGCTAATGTTGCAGGATGCTAATTCTCTAGGATGCTAATGCTGCAGAATGCTAATGCTACAGCCACAGGATGCTAATCCTGCAGGACGCTAATGCTGCACGATGCTAATGCTGCACGATGCTACAGCCGCAGGATGCTAATGCCGCAGGATGCTAATGCTGCACAATGCTAATGCTACATGATGCTACAGCCGCAGGATGCTAATGCCGCATGATGCTAATTCTGCAGGATGCTAATGCTGCACGATGCTAAAGCCGCAGGATGCTACAGACGCAGGATGCTAATGCCGCACGATGCTAATGCTGCACGATGCTATAGCCGCAGGATGCTAATGCTGCATGATGCTACAGCCGCAGGATGCTAATTCCGCACGATGCTAATGCCACAACTGCTAAAGCTGCCCGATGCTAATGCTGCACGATTTTTCAGCTGCAGGATGCTAATGCTGCACGATGCTACAGCCGCACGATGCTAATGCCACATGAAGCAACAAAGCAACCATTGTTCAACTGATGGACAGAGACCCAGTTTTGGTTCAAGAACCAGAAAGGAGCAACTTTCTCCACAAAACAAGCCAGACTTTGGTTTGGGCAGGCTCCAGAACAATAGCCGGGCTTTCTGCCAGAACATGTGACTGATGTGGCGTGTGGGGCATGCTGCGGCGCAGAGGCGGCCTGAGGAATGCAGCAACGTTCTGCAGGTCCTTGTTCGGACTCCCACAGGTTCTGCATGCCAACATTCCCTTGCATGCAGAGCTGCGTCTCTGACCGGACAATCTGCCCGTCGGCCCGCTAGGTACTGCAGCTAACCTCTTACTCTGATGCAGTTTAACCAGATCCTGTCTGCTTTGTGCTGGTTTTATTGATTGATCAGGCCATGGCACAGTTTGTCTTTAAAATGGATCATTTCTCGATTTATTCGGACAACATCAAACAGAAAACAACCGTGTTACAGGCTACTGCTCCAAGTCCTACTCAAAACAAAAGTACATAACAAAAAATTAACTTCAATCTATAAATAAACTGGATATATTTAGATGAAAAATAAACAGCACACACCTCTCCCGCAGGACAACATGACAAAAGGGGAGGGCCTAAGGGGTGCAAACATGTCAAAGACAACACCACAGAAGAAGAAATAAAAAGGAGGAGCTTCTGATCGTAAAGTAACACGATTAAAACAATGACAGAGTTTTTTAGAGGTAAGGAACAATACAAGTAACCACAAAATAACACATTTTGTGTAATTATAACAAAAGAGAAATACAACCAGGTTACAGCAGCATCAGCATTAGCCTGCTAACCCCTCATTCAGCTTAATGGACCCCTTGGACCACAGGTGTCAAACACTGGAGTGAAACGGCTTCATTACCTCCTCCTTGTGTGGATCAGATCTCCAGAGCCTTAATGACCTAATTATTCTATTCCGGTGCAGCAGAGGTTCATCTAAAAGTTGCAGGACAGCAACCCTCGAGGACTGGAGTTTGAGACCTCTGCCTTGGACGGTAACTTGGGTTCAAAGGTCACTTTTCTGTGACCAGCAGGCCTGGAAATGCTGGAGTCTGAACAGTCGACAGATGAAAATTTCATGGTTTTCATTGAAGTGAAACCCATATGAAAAATATATTTAGAGTTTGGGTTAGCTGTGTGCTAACAGTGTTCTCTCTGTAGCTCAATAAGCAGCGTTGTTGCAGATCCTTCCTGCAGCTGTTAGATTCCAACCATCACTGCCTCCAACAAACTGTCAATAATCTGTTGTCTTTAATGGTCAGAGTATTTTTGATAAAAATTCAACGTTTGATGTTAAAATCCTCACTGTACTGAATATTATTTCATTTGTTTTTATTTTTTATGTTTCATACTTTGCTGATGTTACACCTGAATTTTCCTCCTGAGGAACAACTTACTGTTTTACTTCTCTGCTATTATTGCACGTGTATTTTTCATGTTAAAGTCATCATATTCTGTTCCACATCCTTTGGATCATGAAGATAATATTTCTGTTAAGCTTTACACGATGATATTAATGTATTTATAAATGTTTGACCTTTTGTGTGACCTTGGTGCCTGTTTCAAACCACAAGCAGCTTCATGACTCAGAATCCAACCTGTAAGATCAGCAAACATAAGATCTTAAAATGAGATTCAGACACACAGAATCTGGAAAATCCCAAACATCAAATTTTATTTTGAAATGACTTGTTTCTGTTTTCTTTTTTGTATGATTTTTTTTTGGAAAATCTTCACCAATCTTAAAAGATAGAAAAATGAAAACAATAAAACTCTTGTAGAAACTTATAAAGACAGAAAAATGATTCTTTTTCTTTATTCTTGGGGGCAGGGAGAGTTGAAACAGAATAAAACCAAGCGCCTCACATCCTGCAGGAGCAGCCAATCACAGCACAGCGTCCTCCAGTTCCCATGATGCACCTCTCTCCACTAAGGCAGCCTTTGCCGGCCTGTCACCGTTTGCATGAACCGATCTGCATTTTCAAAGTGAGTCCTGAAGCAGCTGCTGGTCTCCATGGAAACACAGGAGCTAAAGCTAACAGCTAGCGGCTGCAGGCCTCTGAAGATGGACGCGGATTCCGTCCTGGGTGAGCTGGTCCAGGTCAGAGGTCAGGCCCAGCTGAGACGGCGGCGTGTTGATGAACCTCAGAGGCGTGGATGACGGGTCTCTTTAAGGTGCCGATAAAACCTGTTTTAGTTGAGTAACAAACACCTAAATGTCTCGTTTACTTCACTTCTAATGAACAGGATGAAATGGGGTTCTATGGAGCGCTTACGGGTACCAACTATATTACTTTACAGGCTAGCTTCCTCCACAGGCTACAGCTAATGGCTAGAGATTTAAAACAAGTCCAAACTAAATATTTTTATGAAGTTTTAGAAAACATGTCGTTTGCTGTAAATTGTTGTTGCATGGAAACATTCAGAAGAAAACTCTTCTTAAGCTGAAGACTCTCCTGTGATGAAGATAATAACCACTCATACACACTTCACAGAACTCTAGTCACATAACATGAACTACCCCTTTAAGACCATGGTGCTTCAGCTGTTAGCTTTGTCAGAGCATTAGCATTTTCAGCTAACAGTGTTAGCTTTACATAAAGAAGTGGAAGAAATGGCTGAGAATCATTTTTATAAGACCGATGGAAGCAAAATAAACCTAAGACTGAAGCTCCAGGCTGGATCCCCGAGTTCCAGTTTTGGTGCTAAGATAAGCTAGGCTACTATTTAGCGCCCACTAATCCCAGCTTCTCCAGTAAAAGCTCTTCCTTTAGCAGGTGCAGAATGTTGTTTCTGGTACCAACAGGTTAACGTGGGGATATAAGCACCCGGCAGACGACACGAAGCAGACAGCGTTTCCTGTAGGATCAAGTTTTCATCAAGCGGTGTAAAAATCTAGGTTTAGTGGTCATCTGTGCTCTCTCCCTGCCTGAGAGGTAGCAGCCCCGCCCCAACACTCCCTCCCCCAAAACCCCGAGTCCAACCGCGCCCCTTTCCCCGACCCGGTTCCCTCCACTGGACCTCTTCTACTCGGCCTGAGCGTCGTAGTTGGCGCCGCCGGCCTTCTTCAGCTCGGAGCGCAAGTATTCCTCCTCCAGTTCCCGCGGCTCGCTGATCATGAACTCCTTGGCAAAGTTCTGCAGAGAACAGAGTTGGGGTTAAAAGGGACCTCAGGGTGCCGACAAGCAGCTGGTTCCGTTCAGGGCCCGGTTCCTACCTGCACCACATCCTTGACAAGCGTCTTGTCGGTGCTGATTTTGGCGCGCTGCAGGCCGCCGACGCGCTCGCCGATCCAGGTGATGAGCGTGAACTTGGCCCGCTTGCTCATGGCGTCGCCCGTCGTGAAGCGGACGAAGCCGAACAGAGGGATGTCATCTGGGGACGAGGAGAACGTGAGCGGCTCTGCAGATCTCTGACCCAACTAACAGCAGTCTGATGGTTCTGATCCGAACCACCAACTGGGTCCAGAAACATCAGAACCAGAATCGGATTCTCATTCCTGTTCTGGATCTGCCCTTCATTAAAACATCGTCCAGTTTACACAAAACGCAGCGTTACGTTAAATTCAGATTATTTCAGCGCGACTCGGTCCGAGTCCGAGTTCAGCTGATCAGAATCCGGATCAGAATCCGGATCAGAATCATTGGAAATACAGTTGATCCAGATTCAAAGCAGAACGAAAAAAAGCCGACACAAACTGGAGCCGGACACAGACCCGGTTCTGGTTCCGGTCCGGAGTCAGTCTTCTCCAGTCCTGCTCCTCCCCCACCTGTTGCTGAGGGGAGCGAAGCAGCGCCACCAGGAGTCTGATGGTGGTAGTGCAGGCTAACAGACCAGCCATGTGGCTCCAGAACCAGCAGAACCAGACTGGCCGACCAACTGGACCCAGAGAAACCGGAACCTGGATCCAAGGCAGCGGTTCTCATCGGATCAGTATCCAGGTCAGAGCCAGAACTCCCTGGAGGTTTTCTAGAGAAACGACTGAAATATCTGAAGCAGTTTGAGCTCAGAGGTTCTGACCCGGTCCAGTAGAAGCTTCCAGAACCTCAGTGAAACAGCAGAGCTGCTCTCAGACCAACAAAACTACTGGACCGGGTCAGAACACCGAATCGGACCAGTTCGTTTATTATTCCTGTTTCTGTCACAGATTGAGGAACCAGAACCAACAGAACCCCACAGCCCGACCCAAAGCCCTCCACCGCCTGTACTTCCTCAGGCGCTTCCTGTTTTGTGGCCCCGCCCCTGACTCGAAGGAAGCAGCAGGGAGACGATGAGGCAGCAGAACCAGAACCGGGACAGATTCTCCTGACCGTTTATATGAAAAAACTAAAAAGTCCTATTTTCTCCTGTTCCTTAAAGGCATCACAGCCAGGAACGGTTTTCCTTTATTCAGCTCACACAGACCAGAACCAGAACCTCAAAGAACCTGGACCTCCTCCAGCCTCGAGGCAACGTTTCACATTTTGCTTTTCAAATAAAATAAAAACTGAAATATTCAAAATGTGAAAATTAAATCTAAGAGAAGCGCTGGAGGCTCGCCGGTTGGGTTCTGGTACCGGCTCTGGAACCAGGAAGTGGGT
Source organism: Brachyrhaphis roseni (assembly GCA_903066815.1). Lineage (NCBI taxonomy): Eukaryota > Metazoa > Chordata > Actinopteri > Cyprinodontiformes > Poeciliidae > Brachyrhaphis > Brachyrhaphis roseni. The sequence goes on along the minus strand of CAEFZY010054348.1, from coordinate 31,073 downwards.
TTAACATCCCAGACAGTTTGAGAGGAACCTGCTCTGAGCTGAGCCGTCTTCACTTCCTGCTCTGCTGTCATCACTTCCTGCTGCTCTCCAGGATCTGATTGGCTCCTCCCTCTCAGCGACTCGCTGCTAAATAAGGAGCTCAGAGACCCAAGAGCCGCTGAGCAGGAAGTGATGCAGCAGAACCCGGGTCAGAACCGGGCCGAGGCTGCAGCAGAACCCGCGTCAGAACCGGACCGAGGCTGCAGCAGAACCCGGGTCAGAACCGGACCGAGGCTGCAGCAGAACATCACCTGGCTCCCAGCTCCTCACCTGTGCACAGCTCCTTGAAGTCCCGGTAGTCGGCTCCCACGCCCGCCGGGACGATGGTGGATCCTTCGTACTTGAACGCAGCCCTGCAGGAACAGCAGCGGGTCGTTACTGAACCGAATCATCGAATGTCACCAATCAGAGATCAGCTGGGTTCTGGTTCTGACTCCACAATGGGTCCAGGTGATGGTCGGGATCCCCCCCTCCTAGAATGGTTCCTGTGACGTCACAGCCTTCAGCTCCATGAATTCAGGACAAAGTGAATTAGTTCTGCCCCACTGGGCCTCCCCAGCACCAGAACCGGGCCGCTGGCAGCCGGAACCGGACCGGAACCGGGCCGCTGCGTTAGAAGGTGGAGCAGCAGGTGCGGTTCTTTGTTTCTAATCAAATGTGTGAATTAATGAGGCAGAAACGAACCGAGCTGCTCTAATCTGCAGAATCCGCTTTGTGTGACAGAAGCTGCTCAGATTGAAACAAAAACCAGTTTCAAGGTTTCGCCCTGATTACATGAAATAAAAACGGACTAATCAGGTTTTACCAGCCGAAGAACTTCCAACTAGTCGATGGTTCCGATTCTGGCCCGCTTTATGTCCGTGACACATTTTGATTAGAGAATAAAGAGTAAAATGTGTTTTTTCTGAATGGACTCACCAGCTGGTCTCCGTGTTGTCGTCTCGAACCTGGTTATAAGCTTCTCTGCAGGCCTCTTTATCGATCTGGGTCGTCATGGTTCTGGAGGAAAATACACCTAAATTGGAAAGAACCGTGTTGAAACAGCAGCTGAGTGGAGCGGAGGATGCTGAGAGGAGAACGGGAGTGGCGGTGCGGTGCGGGGCGCTGCGGGAGTCGCTGAGTTAACGGGACCAAGCGGCGCTTCTGCTAGAAAGTGGCTTCATTTCCTGGATGGGTCCACTTTATGGGCGTTGGTGCTGTTAGTCAACCAGGCTGCAGGCAGGAGACACGATCACCTCCTCCTTCTGGCCGCTCGGCGTCTCCAGGGGGCGCTGTCAAGTTGCGCCAACACGCAAACACAGCGTCCGGGATGGACTCTTCAAAATAAAGTCCACAAGCAGAGGAAATCTGCAGACACTGACTCAAATAAAGACTCGGGTTTGTTAACAATTTCGATCATTTGAGCTGATTATTTGACTGATGATCATGATTGCACTAAAGTGAAAAACAGAATGTAAAACTCCAAACTCTTTAATAATATCCTGATTATTTGTCAAAAAGCTGAATGTGAACCGTTTCAACTCAACTTCATGTTTATGATGAACTCCACAAAGACAGATAATGAAACTACCAGTCAACAGAACCTTATGGACACAATAACTCAAATATTAATAAAGCTTCATTTACAACAGCTGACAGAACCACAAACACAGCCTGACATCAATACTACCCAGGGTCTACACCACCCAACATCTACCATATTCTCTGGGCTATAGAGCGCACCTGATTATAAGCCGCACCCAGTACATTTTAGAAGGAAAACCATTTTGTGCGTACATAAGCCGCACCTGTGTATAAGCCGCGCGTGCCTACATACAGACAGTACACAGAAAAAGTTTTCAAAGTTTAGTAATATACCTTAGCTTTTCTTTCCAAACAGTGCCTGTGACGTGGCAGTAACAGCAGCAATACGGTAGCACAGCACTAACAGGGCTGGTTAAAAAACCATACCGGTAAAAGTCACTGAGGGCCGTCTTCATCTTCCTCCTGTGCACTGAGACGTGTTAAGTTACATTAAACTTGCGTCTTCTTCTACACATATATTCCCCCTGTCTCACTCTTACCTTTTCTGCTCGAGCGCCCCCTGGCGGCCGTTAGAAAAAATGCATAAATAAGTCACATCACTGTATCACTGCCCAGGTCCCTCTTGAAAATGAGATCCAGATCTCAACGGGGTTTACCTGGTTAAATAAAGGAAATTTTTAAAAATAAACTGCAGGGCTGAAAGCGTGAGACAAAAGTTGCGTTTTTTTTGTCCGGAAATTACGGTACATCCACCCAGCATCTACATCCACCCAGCATCTACATCCACCCAGCATCTACATCCACCCAACATCTACACCACCCAGCATCTACATCCACCCAGCATCTACATCCACCCAGCATCTACACCACCCAACATCTACATCCACCCAGCATCTACATCCACCCAACATCTACACCACCCAGCATCTACATCCACCCAGCAACTACATCCACCGAACATCCACATCCACCCAACATCTACATCCACCCAGCATCTACATCCACCCAACATCTATATCCACCGAACATCCACATCCACCCAACATCTACATCCACCCAACATCTACATCCACCCAACATCTATATCCACCCAGCATCTACATCCACCCAGCATCTACATCCACCCAACATCTACATCCACCCAGCATCTACATCCACCCAGCATCTACATCCACCCAGCATCTACATCCACCCAACATCTACATCCACCCAGCATCTACATCCACCCANCCAACATCTACATCCACCCAACACCCACACAACATCTACATCAACCCAACATCCACCCAACATCCATCCAACATCTACATCCACCCAACATCTATATCCACCCAACATCTACACCACCCAACATCTACATCCACGCAACATCTACACCACCCAACATCCACCCAACATCTACATCCACCCAACATCTACATCCACCCAACATCTACATCCACCCAACATCTACATCAACCCAACATCCACCCAACATCCATCCAACATCTACATTCACCCAACATCTACACCACCCAACATCTACATCCACGCAACATCCATCCAACATCTACATCCACCCAACATCTACATCCACCCAACATCTACATCCACCCAACATCTACATCAACCCAACATCCACCCAACATCCATCCAACATCTACATCCACGCAACATCCATCCAACATCTACATTCACCCAACATCCATCCAACATCTCCATCCACGCAACATCCATCCAACATCTACATCCACCCAACATCTACACCACCCAACATCTACATCCACGCAACATCCATCCAACATCTATATCCACCCAACATCCACCCAACATCCATCCAACATCCACACAAACCCAACATCCAAACGTCTCATCAAGAGGTCAGAGGTCACATGTGGGGTTCCCCAAGGCTCCACAGGACTTCTCTGATTTAATATCTATATGCTCTTAATTGTTCAGGTTATAACAGGAAGTAAGATCAGTTACCATGACGATGCAGATGATACACAGCTTTATATTATTATGTCACCAGGTGACCTTTGACCCCATCCAATTGCTGAACAGATGCTGACAACAGATCAGATGAGTGGATTAGACAAAACTTTCTGAACAGAAGCTGAAGTTATTAAACAGGAACATCTAGAGTTATAGATCTATAATTATAGATCTAGAGTCAGCATACAGCTTCAGTTTTTACAGCTTGAAACTAGAGATTAGGGTTCTTTTTTTCCTTCTTTCCTTTCTTCATCTATCTTTTATTCTGAAGGGTGAATGAACCATTTCCGGTTCCGGCTTCACTATAGTGGATCTGATTTGATTTATTTCTGTTTCAATGGATCATATTATGAATGTTTAATAAAAGCAGCTCTGGTCACAGCTTCTGCTTGTCGTTGATTGTTAATTATTAGTAAAAACATGCGGCTGATTTCAGGCTGAGAGCCTCATGCAGCAGGAAGTGCTGCCTCCGTCCTCCATCACTTTCACCTGCTGTGTGGGAGCAGCAGCGGCAGCATTCTGCCCCCTGCTGGTGACTCCGGTGTCTGCAGCTCTGATGCTGACATGAAGCTGAGCTGAAAAAACTCTTCAGTTGATATAAACTCAAAAATCCCAAACGGAAATTATCTGTAAACAGATTAATTCAATGTGCTTTTGTGGTTTGATTCTGAGTTTAGGTTCAAATTACATGACTTTGATGCATAAATCAGGATAAATTATCTTGTTATTTTCTGTTTCATTCAACATTTTTGACCAGAAATCTTCAGTTTCATATTTTCATTTCATTTAATAATTCATTTAATAATTTAGATTTAAAAGAGGTAATTAAGATGTTGCCATAACTCAGATCATTCAAATATCTTTAAAGAGTGGTTGTGGATGGGTAGGGAGAATCTCCAGTAGAAGTCAGTCTCACAACATATTTGAAGAGGCCCCTGACTGAAGGCTGTTGCTGTTTGCCAGTCTCATGACTGTCATGACTCGCTAACATCTCAGCATCAATAGTTCAGATATTATCTGAGCTATTGAGATGCTAATCTGCTGCTAACGATTATAAAAAAAGAAGAAAAATGTTATATTTTATTGACACCAGGAGGTCTGACAGGAAGTTGACCTTCTGACACAGTCCTTCAGTCAATATGAGGTCAGAGGTCAGGGAGTCATTGATCCAGGTGAATGTATCAGAAGGGACAGCTGGTTCTGGTTCTGGTTCCATCTCTCCAGTTGGGATCAGAAAGAGTCGTGGTGGGGAATCATTTCTAAAACTTAAATATTTATCATGTTAAAAATAGTAAATTTTGTTGAAGTTATGAGAAATATATGTTTAAAGTTCTAGCAGATTATCATAAAAGCAGGATTTTCATGTTTTTAATCTAAATTTAAAAAATCATGAATGAGAGATTTAATTTCTGATGAGGGTTTTATTTTATAGTGATAAACTGTTAAGATGCTGGATGGAATAAATAATCACAATAAAGGTTGTGTGGAAATATCAATAATAAAACTCGTAAATCTGATGCCATGAGGAAGTCAGACTGATGAAAACCACAAATAACCTGTCGACTTGTTTACCTCATTGGCCCGGTCCAGTGGACTCAGTCAAAGCCACATCAGGGTTCAGGGTTGGGACAGAACGTCCCTGGGTCGTAACTTTACATCCAAGATGGCGGCACTGGTCATTATTGAGGTATTCTGCTGCTAAAACGTACAGCTACAACAAAACAGATTTTTTTAAATGTGAAAAATGAAAAGACTAATGGAACTAAAATGTCCTTTTTAAAAGAAACTATGAATGTTGTGACTTTATGAACCAAAAATGTAACAATAAATTCATCAGGAGCTCCGACATCAGTTTTCTTCTCCTTAGTCTGAGAAGAAAACATTTGTTTAAAAATCATGATGATAATAAGAACCAAATAGCTTTCTATTCCACTCCCACAAAAGTTTAAGATATTAATTTCATAATTATGTGTAAAATTTTCCCTGTAATGACTTTCTGCAAAATAAATTCAAAATAAATATCAATTTATGCATTTTGTGACATTTTGAGATAAACATTTTTTCAGTTGACAATTAAAGATTTTAGAAAGATTTCAAAAAGTGGATATTACACAAGAAATCTATTCTATATTTAAGTTTTAATATAATATAATTTGGTCTTCTAACAGGAGATGACGAGTTAAATAATGATATATTTATTCCTAAATTTTATGTCACAAATACAACTTTCTAAAACTCTAAATTAAGGTGAAATAATTTTATTTTAGAGAGTGCTTAAAAGTTGCAACGTCACTGTAGGAGCCATTTCTCCATTTTTGGTTAAATCTTATAATTTTAGAATTTAGATTTAGTTCACTTTTGTTTGTCTGTTTTCTAGTTGATTTATAATTAGAATTTTGCTTAATTTGTTGTTTTTAAATAGGTTCTTTGATTAGTAATTCACTTAATTAGTTAATTAGTTTCAGTTTGGGACGTGGGTGTGTCACAGCATAAATAGGTGGGTTTTAGGGAGATCATTATGCACGTGGTGGTCATATGGTTTTTTACCAGTCACTCAGTCAGTCAGACAGTCATTCAGTCAGTCACCTAGTCTTGGCAGTCAGTTCAGTTTTGCTAATTAGTCAGAGAACAGATGCAGGAAAAAGCAGAATCCTGTGATGCCTGTAATCTTGTTTGCCTGAAAGTGGAATAAAACAAACAGAACTGCATTTTGACCTTTTTTGACTTTTGAACTGCGTAAACCAGAATCCACATGCATCAGGTGACTATTTGAGTTAGATTCACGTTTTGTTTTGATCACTTTTGAATCTTGAGTTTTTTGATTTTTGGAATTTGAGTTGAGGACAAATAGTCACTACAGTCACAAAAGCCCAATCTTTATACCAATATGTTAATATCTTAATTTAAGATTAGATTTTTTTTTTTATTTTTTTTTTTACATTTGTGACATTTTGTTTTACTTTCCAGTTAGTTTGTGACTATTTTTCTATTTCTTCTTTTTTATGCTCAGTTTATCAAATCAAACTTTTTTATTACTAATGTGCCTTGTCGAGCTATTTTCTTAAAATTTTCTATTAAGACTCAAACAAGATTTTGCCATAAATCCGCCTTTTAACTCAAAATGTCACATGCAGCAATGAATTGTGGGTAATACACTTCGCCAAAGTCCGCCTGCAATAAAAGTCTTGTTAACATTTCTAGTCTTGAACGCTCACACAAAAAAGACAACACTTCCGGTTGAAATATTTCATTTAGAAATAAAAAAGACAGGAGAAAACGTTCAGATTTCTTTCACAAAATCAATATATTTTCTTGCCCTGTCGTCACATGTGTAGCGACGTTTTACTCTCAATTAAATAAGTTTTTAGTTTATTTTAGTTTTATGTTTTGAAGGCATGTGGGCTGTAGTACACATCATAGACTGAAGGGGGCCAAGGATGGACTCTGCCTGTATCACCATGGAAACAAACTTTGTAAAGAGAAGGAAAACAAAACAAAAATTTTCTTAGGACCTTATTTTGAAAGCCCTTAGCGGAAGTTAACAGTACAGATGAGCTAACATGAAAACTAGCAGCGGGTTTCCTGCACAAAAAGAAAATGTCCCGCTTCCTGGTGTGTCCCCGCCGCAGGTAAGGACTCTGTCTCCTCCTTGTTCGCTGTCTGACTGTCTCTGTCTGTCTCTCAGTGTCTCTGTCTGTCTTTGTCTCCCAGGTGATTGTCATGGACGGATCGGACCATCCGGGTCGGTTCTGCCGGGTCAGCGAACCATCACAGGTGAGAGCAGCCCAGCTGCAGCAGATACTGGGGCGTTTCATGTTTCTGGCTGTTGCATTCTGGGTAATGTAGTTCCGCAGTCTCCTCTGGTGTTTTCATGTCATCAGCTCATCATAACTCCATTCTCTCCACCACCGAGTGCAGCTGATTGGTGTTGGTTGCCATGCCAGGTTCTGTCTGACCCAGTTCTTTCTGAGCCAGTTCCACCAGAACCAGTGCAGTAGCTCCAGGTTCTAATGGGCCTCTGCCTCCCTGCAGACGTTCCGCTTCCCTGACCAGGCCCTGGAGATTCTGCGGGGCTTCAGTGATCAGCGCCAGCAGACCCAGTTCTGTGACGTGGTTCTGGTGGCGGCGGGCCAGCGGTTCCGGGCCCATCGGGCCCTGCTGGCCATCTGCAGCCCCTACTTCCAGGCCATGTTCACCCTGGGCATGAGGGAGGAGCTGCAACTGGAGGTAGGACAAAACTATTCACACCATGGAAACACTCAGATTCTGATGGGACCGGAGGGTTCTGATCGGACCTCTGCCCTCTGTGAGTTCAGAGACGAAAATCATTTCTTTACAGAAGAACCAAACGTGTCCTAGTCAAAGTTTTATTAATCAGTTCTTAACCGGTGGGGCGTTTCTGATGGGCGTGTCCCAGGTGCAGCTGGTGGGCGTGTCCTCTGTGGGTCTGGAGGCGGTTCTGGACTTCCTGTACAGCGGACAGCTGCAGCTGGACGGAGGAAACGTCGACGACGTGCTGGAGGCCGCGCACCTGCTGCAGGTGAGAAGCTGCCAGGGGACCGGAACCAGACCTGGTCAGTGGGCGTGGCCTATTCAAAGAGTGAAATCTCCTCGTTTGATCCACCACCAGAATGTTCTGGTTCTGGTTCTGCAGCTGTGGCGAGCCGTGGATTTCTGCTGCCAGTACCTGGAGAAGCAGGTGAGCGAGGAGAACTACCTGGACCTGCAGCAGCTGGCCCGGTTCTACAGCCTGGAGCGGTTGGACAGCTTCATCGACCGCTGGGTTCTGGCCCGGTTCTCCAGGCTCCGCCTCACTCCAGACTTCCTCCAGAACCTTCCGCTGCACAAGCTGACCTCCTATCTGTCCAGCAGCCAGGTAAGACTCCTGAGCCTCAGGTCCAAACGTTTGGCGCCGGTTCTGGAGACTCTGGTTCTGCCTCAGGTCCAGTACGACAGCGAGCAGAACCTCCTGCAGGCCGCTCTGCAGTGGCTGGGCCAGAACCCAGACCGGACTCCCCATGCCAAGCAGCTGCTGGCCCACATCCGGTTCCCCCTGATGCCGGCCGGAGACCTGGTGGGCCGGGTTCTTCCAGCGATCCGGGCCCAGCTGCCCGACGGAACCGGTTGCCAGCAGCTGGTGGAGGAGGCGCTGCGGTACCAGGCCCGGCCCTGTGCCCAGCCGCTGCTGCAGACGGACCGAACTGCGCTGAGGGGCGGGGCAGAGCGGCTGCTGCTGATTGGTGGAGAGGTACTGCCGCTTTCCTCCAGACCAACCTGAAACATGAGGTCAAAGGTTAACACCGGCCCGGTCTGCGTCTCTCTGAGGTGGGCGAGCGCGGCCAGGAGCTGAGCGGCAGCATGTGGCGACTGGACGGCGAGTCGGGCCGCTGGGAGCTGCAGGCGCAGCTGCCTGCGCCGCGCAGCCACCACTGCCTTGCGGTTCTCGGAGGCTTCATCTACGCCGCGGGCGGCAGCGCCTCCAAGGACAACGGCGGAGACGCCGCATGCGACCGGCTGCACCGCTACGACCCGCGCCTTGAACAGTGGACCGAGGTAAGAGGAAGTCCCGCCTCTTCCCCACTCAGAGCTTCTTGTGCTGACCCTCCTGTCTCCTAGGGGGCACCGATGAACCAGCGACGGGTCGACTTCTACCTGGCAGCCGTTGGCGAATCGCTGATCGCCGTGGGGGGCAGGAACGCCGGCGGGGCGCTGGCGTCTGTCGAGTTCTACCGTCCTGCTGAGGACCGCTGGGCCTATGGGCCGCCGCTGCCCAGGTTGGGATCCCAGTTTAGGCACTTTTCCACTAGCCAGCCTGTAACCGGTCCGATCCCGGTGTTCCGTCCCGGTTCCGTCACCATCAGATTAATTTTCCATTAGCAGATCCGGCCCGGTTCTACTCGGTTGTTTTCAGATTTTTGTACTTAGTTCAGGAGTAGAAACAGCAGCACCTAGGGCGCCAAACGATTTGATTGGCTGCTGGCCGCTTTCACTGATTGGCTCCTGAGGAGCAATCAGAGTTTTACCTGCAGCAGGGCAGCAGCACATGCACTAAGTTCAGCAACAGAATGAATTAGCAGCGCTGCTAGCAGCTAGCCGCTCTGAAGAACAAACAGCAGTAAAGATGAGAGAAACGTGAAGCTGCTCAGCTCTCTGACCGCTGCAGTTTAGCACAGACGTGTGAAACACCAAAACTACATAATGTAAACTTGTGATGTGCATTTTATTTTTTTAAATTAATTATAATAAAGCCTATGCGTGGCTACTGGTTTACATCTTCTGACCTCATCCAAAAGGTTGCACATTAAAAAAAATAAAGTGCCAGAAAATAATTACAGTGAAATAATCAGCTGATCTGAACCTTTATCATTATATTCAGGCGAGCAATGCATTTCTACAAGACAAAATGAACTAGAAAATGTGCATTTTCTGTGAAAAATACAGTGTGAATGCTGTATGCTGAATGTTTTTTGGTGAAAATCCAAAAAAACTGTATAACTAATACAAACAGCATTACCAATATGGAGGATTTTTTATTATGTCAGTTTTGGTCCTCCATATTCCAGTTGGTGCAGAACAGTGCTTGCAAAGCTGAAATTGAAGATCACAGCAGTTTATAAGGTAAAATAAGCTAATAAGCTAAAACTAGCTAAAATACTAACGATCACACCTAGGTTGACCTGCAGTAACATACTCCATGCAGAGTGAAAAAAAATCCACGTAAAAGCTGAAACTAGTTAAAATAATATTAGTGGAGGTCTCAAACTCCAGTCCTGGATGCTGCTGTCCTGCAACTTTTAGATGAGCCTCTGTTGCACCACCTGAATAGAATAATGATGTCATTAAGGCTCTGGAGATCTGATCCACACAAGGAGGTAATGAAGCAATTTCATTCCAGCGTTTTGTACCTGTGGTACATCTAAAAACTGAAGGACAGCTTGACACACCTGGCTTAAAGGGTATCATAATTATGTTTTTTGCTAGCATGATAGCTGACAATGCTAATTTTAGTACACCATCTAACCATAGCACATTTGCAAGTGATAATCTACTAGATGTAAAATACTTAAACAGGATGTATGCAAAGTTACATGAAACAGTTTTATAAACCTAATCACTTTTCCACAGGTGTTAAAAAGCTGTTTAACTGCCAAACCTCAAAATGGCTGCTGTCTTGTTTCTTCCCTGACAGCTCTGAAACTGCATAGTTCAATGTAGTAGACAGGAAATGACCTGTGACATTTTATATTGTAATTCTCAATCCTGCCACAGGAGGGAGCTGTTCCTCTTAGTCCATTCATTTCAATGGGGTTGAAAAATTCCTAAAAAGCTGAATATTACAAAAAGTATAAAGTTTATGAATACCAAAAAATATAGCAAGCATTAGCAGAACAAGCTGAATAATATAAAAGTTGAATAGTAAAAATAGCACACAGGATGCAGAAGAAGCCGCGCCCCAAAAAATATTCGGTCTGTTCTGCGCACCGACGGACTCTGAGGTTCTGCTTGTCTTCCAGGCCCACCTATGGCCACGCCGGCGCCGTCCACCAGGGGGCGATCTACATCTCTGGGGGTCACGACTTCCAGATCGGTCCGTACCGGCGGGACGTGCTGAGCCTAGACCTGGCCCGGCCCGGCGAGGCGTGGCGGAACCGCCCGCCCATGTCCGTGGCCCGCGGCTGGCACCGCATGGCGTCCCTGCGCCACCTCGTTTACGCCATCGGGGGCAGTGACGACCACGCCGACACCGCCGAGCGCTTCGACATCCTGGAGGCCGAGTCCTTCGACCCGCGGTCGGATCAGTGGACCCGGGCGGCATCTCTACTGCGGCCCGGCAGCGAGGCGGGCCTGGCGGTCTGGGCCGGCAGGATCTACGTGCTGGGCGGCTACAGCTGGGAGAGCGCCGCCTTCTCCCGGGTCACGCAGGTGTTCGACCCGGATGCCGGATTCTGGTCCCGAGGGCCCGACTTGCCCATGCGCACCGCCGGCGCCGCCGCCTGCGTGTGCATTGTCAGGGCGGAACCGCTGCGTCCAGAACAAGAGAAGAAGTCGGGCCGAGGAGGCAGGAGAGCATCGCCGCCGTAGTTGCGCTGATTCTGCTGCTGTTGGGTCAGAACCACCGGAACCACGAGTTGTGGTCAATAACTTATGCACATTTTAATTTCCATTTAGAACCAGGCCCAGTTCATCTGCTGCACGTCTGTCGGGTCGGGCCAGGTCCACCCAGCTGCCGTTCAACCTTCACTGATCCTTGCAGAAATGCATTCAAGACTTTTATTGTGAAAGAGCAGAAACAGGAAACCAGCTTCTTCAGATTTATTTATGATCAAAGGAAGAAACAATCTAATCAGATGTTTACTTTTAAAATGTTTCCAAGAGAACTAAAGCGCTGCAGACGGTTCTGTTCCGGAACGGACCAGAACCACGGGAAGGAAACGGGTCGGGAGGACCAGACAGAACCAAGGAGGTTTTGAAACCTTCTGGTTCTGTCTGGACCTGCTGCCGGGCATGGCAGTGGCAGCATCATGCTGTGTGAGCTGAATTGGGAATATGGTTGTTGGACCCAGAATAACCACGGTACCAAACCGGTTCTAGACTGGAGGAATTTAGATTTAGTGGGAGGGTATGTAAACATTTGAGCTTCTGTGTATCTGAGAAAATCAACAGCAAATTCAAAGATGGCCGCCGGAAACCAACTTGACGACATGCCGGGTCGATGGTTCTGGTTTCAGGTCTGTGGTTCCGGGTCGGCGGTCAGAACAGACTTTGTTTTGTAAAAAAAGGAACGAGTTGGATCTGGCGGTTAGTCAGAACCGACCAGAACCAGCCAGACTGGACCGTTACACTCCAGAGGCGTTTATGTGCTCAGTACTGTAATAAAAGTATCAGAACCGGGTTTTTATTTCAGATCGGGTCACGTCATTCTTCATCTCCATCATGCGGTCCGGCTTGATCCGCCCTCTCCGTCAATCGAACGGGTAGTAGGGATGGGACTTGATTCTGAGGAACACAACCACAGTCAGGATGTGGACCTGAGCAGCCGGGTCCGGTTCTGGTTCTGACTCACTCATCCAGAGCACAGGCCTTCCAGCCGCGGTCCAGGCCTTTCAGGACGTCCATGTCGTCTTCGCCGAGGTCGAAGTCGAAGACCTTCAAGGATCAGGATGGGTCAGAACCTCAAGGAGTTCTGGTACAACCGGATCCGTTTTCTCAGAGGAACCAGAGAGCCGCGCCGAGTCGAGGAAAATCTATGAAAGGTCGGCCTGCCTAGCGACGGGGTCGGCAGGCGCGTCTCGCCTCTAGCTTTCCTCCGGTCGCTCTCGGCGACTGAATGAATCTCTGGCAGAACGCTTTGGGCCGAGGAGGGAGCTCTCTGGCAGGATCTGAGGAAACGGTTCTGGACCGGTTCTGTTGGGTTCTACCTTGGTGTTCTCCAGGATGTGATGAGGTTTGTCACTTTTAGGAATGACTGGGATTCCCTGCTGCACATGAAACCTCAGCAGAACCTGCAAGGACACAATTCAGATCAGCACACACGCAAACAACCTGCAGCGCACACACAACCTGCAGCACACACACACACCCTGCTGACCTGTGCCGGGCTGCGGCGGTGCTTCCCTGCGATGTCGGCGACCACAGGGTCCTGCAGCAGCTGGTGAGGGTCGGCCTCTCCTCTCTTCCTGCAGCAGAGCAGAGAAATATAAGGTCAGACCTTGGAGGAAAACCCTCAGCACTCTAAACCTGAACCAACATTTAAACCTTTAAAAGCTTCCGGGCCGGCCCAGATTCACTCGCAGCCCGCCTCCTGTCCCGACTGTACAGAATAATTGTATTATTTTCTGTAAAGTTTAAATATTGAATTTATTTACTTTATTGCTGCTAAAAACATAAAATCAGACAATATTTTCTGCGGGTCTCCTGGTGGCCAGGGGCCGCGGCTCAGCTCGCTTATATCTAGGGCCGGCTCTGTGAGGGCTTCAGTGATTGGCTGCTCATCACTACAAGTGTTTTCTCCAACAGGACGACTGCTGGCCTCTGAGGCTTTCTTTCACACTGCTGGTCAGCATGAAGACAGAGCTTAGCTATGGCGACCCCAGGATGAACTCAGTCTCCCCAGTTCCTAAAGAACGTTCTCTTGTTTTCCCAACAACTGCTGTACTCCAGATGAACAGTTGGGGGCGCCATGTGTAACAACTTTAAAAAATGTGCTTTTATTTTTTATTATTATAATGTTTTAAATTTCACCAAATTTTGATTAACACTGAAGAATGCTATTTTTTGTTATATTTTGAGAACTTTATTATTTTACTTATTTTGATAAGCACTAGAACCTGTAGCCTACTGTCACTTTAAGAGCGTCTTTTGACATCAGTACTGTATTACCCTCAGTTGGCGCTAGGCTGCCTGAGAAGAGGTAGGAAATTTTCTTTGTTTTTGGTTAAGCTCACATTTTATGAAATATATAAAACAATTGTAAGTACGTGTAGCTATGAATGTTTATTTATTTTAATACATACAGAGGAGTATTCTTCTTGACAAGTTAAGAACATTTTTCCTAAATGTTAGAGCAGATATTATTAGTTAGTCACAGGGTTTCTCCATGTGCTGATCTGTTAGGGGAATTCCAACTCCTGTGAATCTAGGAGCTGCATGTTAAGGGCATTTTTATTTTTATTGTTGCAGGTCTCTGCCAGCAACCTGCATTAAAGGACAACCAGCAACTCCTGTGGTATGACTCCCTTCTTCAAATGAATACAACGCAGAACACATCAAGGTTAACAGACTGTATAAGACTAGGTTATTAGTAAGGAACACTAATAGTACACACTGGTACACATACGTGGTTTCAGAAAAAACATAGCTTATTTCAGCCGAATAAATTAAAGATATTTAATGAACATTAAAGGTTGAATTTGTGAATCTGTTCATTTAGCAGTTCGGTTTAAAAGATTCAGTCACTGCAGCTTAACGACAACAAAGCTGTTTCAAGTTTAAATGATAAACAGACCGACTTCCGCTTCCGGTATGCCCGCACAGAGAGCTTACAGAGCGCGCTCTGACCTTCATACCTTAAATTGCTGTAAATCTAGAAGACTATATCATAATGACATCCTCACAAGACGACCAGAGGAGAACCCAAAGCGAGAAAAGATGATTCAAAAGCAGCTAGCGCTAGGTGCTAACTTAGCTGAGCAATGCTAATGCTAACAGAGCTCCATTCTGGAGGAGTCTGAAACCGCGAGACATCATGGCGTCTCAAACACGGATGAAGGAGCATTAGCTAATACATCAGCTAATCTGAAGGGACGCCGCTGTTCTATCAGATCAGCACACGAACTGACGGCTATATCTACCAGACAAGTTTACACTGTCATTACCATATGGTTTTATTTAATCAGCAACATAAAATCATGACGTAGATCGTCATACACTTTGCTATTAACTATGACATCCTGATTTGGCGGTTAAGTAGGTTAATGAGTTTTACACGGGCGTGTGTTGTAGTTAACTTTGAAACCACGACAATGCATGTATATCTTTCTACTTATCATTGAAAACAATTTAATGACTTACTTTCGTCAAAACTTGTCGCGTATGCTGAACTGGCAGCTCTTCTGATGACCGGACTTCTTAATGCGCATGCGCAGGCATGCTATTCACTGCAGGTATGCTATTCTGACAGCGTATGATAATCTGATAGAACACCGGGTTAACGGTTAAACAAGACGAGCTAGAGAACAGATATAAGATTATATGGAATCAGAAAGCGATGATCCCTTTTGTTACAGATTTTTAAAAATCTGCGCTGAAGGCATTTGCTCACAGAGCTGCAGCAGCACCACTGAGATCCAGGGCAGGTGTTCTGTTTATCTCTGCTACCCGTAAATCCGTCCTACGTTCTAGTAATGCGCATGCGCACATCGATCCTACGGCACACTTTGTCTGCAAAGTCGTTACTACTGTAAACAAGTCATTGTTTAGCGGCTAAACCTGTCCACTGACTGGCTTAAGAGAAGCTGGAATCACTGATATGTGTATGTGTAACATATTTCAATGTTAATATGTAGACAAAAGCGGCATGAGCAATATCCTCCCTTTATTTTAATTCTTTTTTTTTTAAACTCCTCTAAACTGTAGAGGAAATATTTCCTAGGATTTCAATTCGCTGAGATGTTCGGATGTTTGGTTTTACTGGAAATGATGTTTGTGACTTGGTGTGCTAAATATTGAGAATGGAACATTTTTTATAAATAATAAAATACAAGGAGTCAGAAAACTGCACAGATAAAGATGGCTGTCGCTCCCCAGGTTAAGATCAGAGGAGATCTAACAAACCGGCTCTTACAGTTCTGAGGGTCTTCCAGGGGAGCCAAAGGGGCTGTAGGCCGTCAACGCGATGTTTCTGGACCTGCAGAACTCAACCAGATCCTTCTGGACCATGTAGGGATGGAGCTCCACCTGCCAGAGACACCGGATCAGAACCGGGTCCGAGGTGAACCGGTTAGTTTCAGATTACAGCCCTTTTCCTGGATGGAAAATACAGTGGAAGGAAAATGTGAAATCTGGAGACATGGGCTGGTTCTGGCAGTACCTGGTTGACAGCAGGAGAAACCCTGCAGAGGGCCAGCAGGCGCTCCAGCTGCAAGACGCTGAAGTTGGACACGCCGATGCTCCTCACCCTGCCGGCGGCCTGCAGCTCCTCCAGACCCTGGAGGGACGGGAGAGAGACGGGAGGACCAGTCATTCATGTTTTGTTTTTTTTTCATCACTTGATTTATTGATCTAGTTATGCAGAGACGATGTTCAGTAAGAGTTTAATAAACATGGCCGCCAGGTCTCACCCGCCATACGTCCACGTAGTCCGTGTCCGACGTCACGATCTTCCCGTTCTTCCTTGGAAACAGATCTTTTCCCGATTTCTGCAAACATTTTCAACAAAGCAGCTGCTGGTCCTGATCTGTGGAGCTCTGCAGCTCCTCCAGAGCTGCCGGTCTGTCTGTGAGGAAGCTAACATGCTAATGCTCATCTCAGGACTTTTGTGTTAGCTCTGGCGATGAAGTTACCATGGGAATGGACAATAACGCTGCTGCTGAAAGCGCTAACCTTCCAGCCAGAACCTGAGCAGCCGGTAAGAGCCCTCTGAACTCTGACCTCTGATCTGACCTCTGGCTCCTGAACTGACCTTGAAGCCGACAGGGAAGTGGATGAGGTACAGGTCCAGGTAGTCCAGCTGCAGGTCCTGCAGGGAGCGGTTGAGGCAGACGGGGATGTCCTCGGGGTCAAAGTGCGTGCACCACAGCTAGAGGACAGAGCAGAGGAAGTTTAATGGCGGCGGTGGCGGCGGTGGCGGCGGTGGCGACGGCTCTCTCACCTTGCTGACGATGAACACATCCTCCCGCCGGATGACACCCTGCTCCATCTTGGAGCGCAGCGCTTTGCCGATCTCCACCTCGTTCCCGTAGCTGAAGGCGGTGTCGATGTGGCGGTAACCGGCGGCGATGGCGGCCTCCACAGCGGGCTGGACGGGCGCCTGCTGCAAGCGAACACGTCAGTCCAACTCAGTGACATCATCGCCACAGCTAGCGACTATCGCAGTGCAGATTAAACATGGCCGCTTTCTGCTGGTTTCAGGCACCTGGATGGAAAAGAAGCTGAGGGTGTTTGTGGCGCCGCCGCCACTTCCTGCCGCCTCTACAGCTTCCTGCAGGAAGACACTTCAATATGTTTCCTTCATGACATCACAGAAACAGAAGCTGGAGCTGATAACCATCGTCACGTCCGATTATCGATCAAATTATCGATCAGCTCCAACCAGCTTCTGTCTGTGTTTACAGGATCTCAGGGTTTCGGCTGTTTTTCAGTTTTCTGGAAGTTTGTTCCAGATCTGTGGTGCATAGAAGCTGAATGCTGCTTCTCTGTGTTTGGTTCTGGTTCTGATACAGAGCAGAACCAGAATCAGAACTTGGAGACACAAGTGTGTGTATCAGTATGTGTTGGTGTGTGTGTGTGTGTGTGTGTGTGTGTACCTTCCATGTCCCCAGCCCCAGCAGCGGCATGTGGTTGCCGTCATTCAGATGAATGTTTCTGTCCTGCTGCTGTTCCATACTTCAGTTGTTGTTACTTCAGTTGCTGCTGTTGCTTCAGTTGCTGTTGCTGATGTTGCTTCAGTTGCTGCGGCAGCGTTCCTCTTCCTCCTCTCTTCTTCTTCTTTTCTGGCCTGATTGTTTGTTTGACCCGGTTTGTTCCCTCTTTCTGTATATCTCTCTGGTTTTATCAAACAGGAAGTTCATTATAGGGCAAAGGTCAAAGTTTTGCTCCTCCAGCAACTATTTATGAGTAAATATAGGAGAGTACCAGCTGGGTTCAAAGGTCATTGGCTTTAAACTTGCAGCAGGAAACACGCACATTAATACACACACACACACGATTGTGTGCCTATCTTTGTGGGGACTTTCCTTTGACTTCCATTCATTTCTAGATATTGCAAACAAGCGCACACACACGCAGGGCAGTTAGATGACAGTTCATGTGTCTGCGCTGTAATGTCTTCAGTCGGCCAGCAGAGGGAGATAGAGGTTTTATGATTCATGTTCACCAAAGTGGAAACAGCCTGCTATCTTTTCCATGACCTTTCACCCTGGTAACCGTGGTAACAGACACTTTGGTCTCAGCAGGTTTCTACCTAGTTATAAAAAGATTCATAAATAAACAATTAAAAAAAACATACACTCAGTTGCACATTGGAGTACGATATTTCTGTTTCTGCTAAATACACAATTACATAATAGTTATAATCCTGAACAATATATTATTTCATTGTTAATCTTGCATTTTAAAATAAATGTTTAACTTCTGGAAGTGTTAACATCTCTCTGGGAAAATAAAGGCTGTTTCTGATATTCTGTTAATATTTTATAAGAAATAAATCGCAGTCAGCCTATCCACTGGTGTTTTTTGTTGCCCTGGGTGTCTTTGAGCCACGCCCACTAAAGCAGGTATGACCTTATATGGACATTTGTCCCAGAAAATCTCTTGATTGTTGACTTTCCAGCTTTGCTAACTGGATGCTGATTGGCTGCTGCGGCTTCTCATCACACAAGAAAAGGTCCAAATAAGGACTGAGATTGTCAGAGAGGAGATGTGAACTTTGGCCCAAACTCAGCAGAACCCGAGGAACTCCACAAGGTGCCGGTTTGTTAGATCCCTAAGCTGCTCCAGACTTCATTCTCTCTGGTTTGTTCTTCCCTTCATGATTTTAAGTTTCAGATGGAGACTTTATCAGTGCCGCTCTCATTTTAATCGTTGTTTCTTCTTGGAAGTGGAAATATTTATAAAGGCATCATAAATAAAACCTGTTATTGTTACTGAATATTGAATCTCGCGACCCGAAGGCTGGAGACGCGTTGAGATGAAATAAAAACCGTTCAGCAGCTGTTATGACAGAGTTTTATTAGACGACCAGAAACAGCAACAGGAAATCATTAAATCATTAATAGATCACTAATAACTCATTAATCGACCATTAAATCAATAATAGATCACATCCAGACTCAGTTTATAAATATACAAAAACAATGGAGGGTAATATTTTAATATTTGTTGCCTGTATAAAATATAAATATTAGGTGATGTCCCTGAACGTCCAGCATCAAAGAGGACACGATGTGGACGAGGACTAGCCAGGTCAGAACCAGCCAGGTCACTGGTCCAGGTCGTTGCCATCGCAGCTGGGCGGTCGGTACCAGGCCCGGCAGAACTCACGGATCCGGCCGCAGGCCTCCAGCATCAGCTCCTCTGGAACCGTCAGAACAACGCGGAAGAAATCTGGATACTCGAACGCCTGAAGCCAGAGGAAGAGCATCTCTGCCTGGCGTCCTCATCATCACTTACTGATATTAGTGATTATCGATGATTGTCTCACCGAGGCGGGCAGGCAGAAGACGGACTGCTCCGTCACCAGGCGCTCCGTGAAGTCCACATCGTTCTGAAACTCTGGGAAATGGTCCATTTCAATACCAACCTGCAACAACACACCGAGTTCTGTTAGCAGAGGCCGCTTCAACTTCCTGCCGTTTCTCTCTGCTGAGACGGCCATAAATTGATGCCGTCAGGTCTCTGGTCCAAACTCGGATCCTTCTGCAGTTTCTCCTTCATGACCAGCAGAATGACTCTGGTTTAATCCAGAAGTGAGCAAACAAGGGAAGTAAATCTTCTCCGTATTTTCATTAAGTCTGTGCTTCTTCCCTCAGACTGATGATGATGATGATGACCTCAGGCTGACCTCTACTCACCATCAGGTACATGGCTCCGGACGGCATGACGGGGTTGAGGCCCGGGACGGTGCTCAGCTCGCTGAAGCAGATCTCTGCGTTGGACTGGAGGAAGAGCACAGACTAATCTTTAACACATTCCTGTCAGAGTGAGGCATCGGTCTGCTGTTGGCCCATCTCTGGGTGGAGGCGGAGCTAAAGCAGAGCTCTGCAGGCTGATTGGACCAAACTAAATTCCTCTTTCGTCACAGCAGCAGCATCATATGAAACTATGAAGATGTTTCTGGACCAAATTAAGATTTTTAAAATCAAATCAATCAGTTTCTCTGGCCAGCTTTCAAAACGGGAAAGAGCTGAGAACATGCCCGCACATCACCTCATTGCTAGGAACAGCAGAAGATGTGTCATGCTGTGGGCCTGACTCTCTTTCAAAGGTTCTGGGATCATCAAGTCCCAGAAACTTTGGACCGGCATCAACACAAAGGCTGAGCCCACCTTCATCACCACCTTCATCATCATCAGTAGGATCCCAGAGCTGATCACTGATTGATGATCAATATTGGTAAACTGCATCCTAACATGGATTATTAATCTGAATTAATGTTCATGCTGTCAACGGCAGGAGCGCATGCGTCTGCAGACTGACCTGCAGGCGGCTGATGGTGCTGCTGTAGAAACCAGGCGGCGTGTTGTTCAGGATGCTCTCTAGCGCCCCCTGGACGACGGTGCAGGCTCCCAGGATGCGCTGGCTCAGCCTCACCAGGCCCTGGCGGATCTGAGGAGGTCACATGACAGCCAAGTCAGCAGCAGGTGGGGGTCGGTCAGCCTTTCTAATCTGATCGTCGGTTTATAATCGATAATGGAGGCAAATATTAGAGCAACACATCAAACCTGAAAACAATTTATTGACTCAATAGAAGCTCAGGCTGAAGGGATTTATTGATCGGCTGATCGCTCAGAAAGAAGTGAAGGTGAAAGCGGGTCGGACCTCCGATCCAAAGATCCTGTTCCGGTCGTGGATGAGGATCCAGCCCATCCTCCAGCCGGGAACCAGCCAGCGCTTGGCCAAGCCGCCGCAGGCCAGAACCGGAACCTCGCTGCTGAGAGACGCCAGGGAAGGACTGTTGCATCCTGGGAAAACCTGGAGGATCAGAGCAGACGGCCATGTTGGATCGGGACAAACTGACGCCGCCAATCATCAGACATGGATCAGTGTTCCAGTCTAATAATAAAGCCGGCTGGATCTCTGGTTTTCGGATGTTTTGCAGTTTTCCAGATGTTTGTTCCAGATTTGTGGCACATAGAAGCTGAATGCTGCTTCTCCGGGTTTGGTTCTGATTCAGAACCTTTAAACATTAAGTTCGGAGGTCAAATGCTCATGGGTCCACTGGGTAAGCTGGAGGCCTCCAGAACCCGAGCTGCTCCTCTGGTTCTGGTTCTGATGAAGGGGAAGTGAGCGTGAGACGGCCCAGTTACCGCTTCCACTCAGAACCTGGTTCTCATTAGAGCCAGACCCGCCTCCCACCCCATTGGCCAGAACCAGACCCGATTACATAACTCTGCAACTGCAGTCATAAAGCCAGCGGTTCTGTTGGACCGCAGAGCCGGTCCAGAACCGCCACCCTCCGAAACTGCAAAGTCATGCTAATCTGCTGCTGTTCACTGGCAGAAGCTCGGATGGTTCTGGTGAACCCAGCGACCCGTCAGAACCTCCCAGCTGCTAGAAAAACCCAGGAATGTTGCTGACCCGTGGCAGAACCGATGGAAGGTTCTGGTTCTGACAGGAGACCCAAAATATTTATGCTCTGCTAAACATGGCTGGGTCCAAACTGATCACCAGAACCAGAACTTCTGACCACAGATCAGCTTGACAAGAACCAATAAAGTCCAATCAGAACTGGCTCTGAAGGGAAAACTACAGGAAGTGGACCTTAGGGTCCATTAAACATCAGACCGCTATAGACCATCGAAGTCTGCTGTTAGCGCGGTGCCTGCTTAACCTTTGACCTGCTGGGGTTAAATGGGTGAAAGGAGAGGCTTCAGGTTAGTCTCCCTGAAACCCGGCGGGCCGCCTCTAATCTCCCGTCTGCTGATTCTGGGGTCATGACCCCACCAAGCAGAGCCAGGAGCACTGCCATGGAGACCAATGTGCCTGGCAGGTGATCCAGGAGGTGGACAGACTGACCTGACTGACCCGACTGACCCGCTGCTACTCACCATGTCGCTGTAGATCTCATCTGCCAGGATGGGAACACAGAGCTTGGAGGCAACTGGAAGACAGAGGCATCGAGGTGAGACGCTGCAGGAACCGTTTTCCCCGTCAGAGAGGCTCAGCTCACCTGTCAGGATGTTCTGCAGGTGATCCCGGCTGAACACGGAGCCGCAGGGGTTGGACGGGTTGGTGACGATCAGACAGGAAGTCCTCTCGTCCACCAGGCTCTCCAGGTGTTGCAGGTCGATCTCCCACGACTTCTCAGGCTGAAAACGCAGACGGGGTCTCTGGGTCAGAGCTAGAAGCACACCTGCTTGCACCAAGGTGAACTTTAAAGTACAAGTCAATGAGTAGACATGGTCCTAGTTACCATGACAACAGAAGGGAACCAGATGATCATTTTGTGTTGCATCTGGTATTTCAGTAAGTAGTTTAATTTAAATGTTATGGTTTTGTCCCAAATTATATCATTTATTCTTGACCGTCTATTTTGTGACCAGAGTTTACTGAACAGTGGCTTCCTGTCATTCTACACTTGACATGTTAACTTGCAGTTCATTTGGTTGGTTAAGCAGTAACAGTAGATAACTGCAGTACATAGAAGTTATGTACTGTGGAAAAAACTATCTTATGTGAATCTCTTCTAAAGCATCAGAGGATTCAGCTTCAATTCTCCTGCTTCAAGTTCAGAAAACCGATATGCACATTCCAGAAAATTACAAGAAAACTAATAGATTACTGTAATCCCATATACAGTAATATGCTGATAAAATTAATCTGTAAAATAACTGTAGTCTCGTCTAACAGCAAGTTACTGTTGATTTACTATAATTCAGTTTAATGTAATGTACAGTTCAAACAAATGACAGAAAGTAAACTGTGAAACTGACAGTTAGGGTTAGAGATGCACTTCCACCCCTCAACCCGAAACCATCAGGCCACTGGTCTGAGGAGAACTGGTCACTGGTCACAGGAAGCAGCTTTTCTCACCAAAAGGTCGTAGAGTTTG
Source organism: Brachyrhaphis roseni (assembly GCA_903066815.1). NCBI lineage: Eukaryota > Metazoa > Chordata > Actinopteri > Cyprinodontiformes > Poeciliidae > Brachyrhaphis > Brachyrhaphis roseni. The sequence continues at coordinate 8,047 of CAEFZY010054348.1, read as the reverse complement.
ACCTCGATGCCCATGGAGACGGCCAGCGTCTTATACAAGGAGAAGCCGGGCCGAGGGACCAGGATGTTGTCTCCTGGGTTACAGAGGACGCCGATGGACAGCTCAATGGCCTGGCTGCAGCCGCTGGTCAGGATGACGTCCTGCAATGGAGACAAGCTAAGCTAACGGGCGAGAGAGACAAGCTAAGCTAACGGGCGAGAGAGAGTACCTCTGCCTCCAGTGGAGCTTCAGGTCGGCTGTAGAAGTTTGCCACAGCCTGCCGGCTCCTCAGGTAGCCTGCAGAGATGAAGGGATGAAGTGATGAAGAGATGAAGGGATGAAGAGATGAAGGGATGAAGGGATGAAGAGATGAAGGGATGAAGGGATGAAGAGATGCAGAGATGAAGGGATGAAGAGATGCAGAGATGAAGTGATGAAGTGATAAAAAGATGAAGAGATGCAGAGATGAAGGGATGAAGTGATGCAGAGATGAAGTGATAAAGTGATGCAGAGATGAAGGGATGAAGAGATGCAGAGATGAAGTGATGAAGGGATGAAGAGATGAAGGGATGAAGGGATGAAGGGATGAAGAGATGAAGGGATGAAGGGATGAAGAGATGCAGAGATGAAGTGATGAAGGGATGAAGAGATGAAGGGATGAAGGGATGAAGGGATGAAGAGATGAAGGGATGAAGGGATGAAGAGATGCAGAGATGAAGTGATGAAGGGATGAAGAGATGAAGGGATGAAGGGATGAAGGGATGAAGAGATGAAGGGATGAAGGGATGAAGAGATGCAGAGATGAAGTGATGAAGGGATGAAGAGATGAAGGGATGAAGGGATGAAGGGATGAAGAGATGAAGGGATGAAGAGATGCAGAGATGAAGTGATGAAGGGATGAAGTGATGAAGAGATGCAGAGATGAAGTGATAAAGTGATGCAGAGATGAAGGGATGAAGAGATGCAGAGATGAAGTGATGAAGAGATGAAGAGATGAAGTGATGAAGAGATGAAGTGATAAAGAGATGCAGAGATGAAGTGATGAAGGGATGAAGAGATGAAGGGATGAAGAGATGCAGAGATGAAGAGATGAAGAGATGCAGAGATGAAGTGATGCAGAGATGAAGTGATGCAGAGATGAAGTGATGAAGTGATGAAGAGATGAAGAGATAAAGTGATGAAGGGATGAAGAGATGAAGGGATGAAGAGATGCAGAGATAAAGTGATGAAGGGATGAAGAGATGAAGGGATGAAGAGATGCAGAGATGAAGAGATGAAGTGATGAAGTGATGAAGAGATGCAGAGATGAAGTGATGAAGAGATGAAGTGATGAAGTGATGAAGTGATAAAGAGATGCAGAGATGAAGTGATGAAGAGATGCAGAGATGAAGTGATGAAGTGATGAAGGGATGAAGGGATGAAGAGATGAAGAGATGAAGAGATGAAGGGATGAAGGGATGAAGAGATGAAGTGATGAAGTGATGAAGAGATGCAGAGATGAAGTGATGCAGAGATGAAGGGATGAAGAGATGAAGGGATGAAGAGATGCAGAGATGAAGAGATGCAGAGATGAAGGGATGAAGAGATGAAGGGATGAAGAGATGCAGAGATGAAGGGATGAAGAGATGCAGAGATGAAGTGATAAAGTGATAAAGTGATAAAGTGATAAAGTGATGAAGTGATGAAGTGATGAAGAGATGAAGAGATGAAGAGATGAAGAGATGCAGAGATGCAGAGATGAAGGGATGAAGGGATGAAGGGATGAAGAGATGCAGAGATGCAGAGATGAAGAGATGCAGAGATGAAGGGATGAAGAGATGAAGTGATGAAGAGATGCAGCGCTGCGGCGTCGGGACCTTCAGGTCTCCAGAGACTCACCCACAGACGGAGCGTAGCCGTTGAATCTCTGAGAGTCGATGGCGTCCTTCATGGCCTGGAGGACGGCGGCGTCCGTCGGCAGGTTCCCAAACACAGTGGGGTCACCTGCCAGACATCCGACATTAAACAATCAGACATCAAACGATGAGAAACCCGTTATTAATGGCAAACACAAAGTGTTTACTGAAGACATGTTTCACATTTTAATGAATTTAACTTCTGCTTCTTCAAAGGAAAGTCTAATTTATCATTTTTAAAGTCTAATTAATCAGTCAGAGAAGAAGTCAAAGTCTTAGATCTGAGTCATAATGATGAAAATCAGGACTTTGGAGCTTAAATATTCATTTTAATCTCATAATGAAAGTCTACAAGCTCATGGTTATTATCCAACGCATCTTGGTTTCCGTAGCAACCATTTTACAGCACACGAGACTCACCGATGGACAGAGAGATCATGGGCTTGGCCGGGTTGGGGATCAGCTTCATCCCGTCCACGATGGCCCGGATCGGGTTCAACGTGTTGCGGGACATTTCCGACGGCTTCACCTCCCAGCGCCGCCGGCTGCGCGGCTTGACCGGAAACGGTCCGCCCACCTTCCCGCTCAAGGTCAGCGGCTTGCTCTTCATCTGAACCAAGTAGGCCTGGGTGTCCATCCTGCAGGACAAAAAGCAGCAGCCAGACCAGCTGGTGTGTTAAAAACCTGGAGATCATCTGATCAACTGGAACAGAAACATAATCCACTAAATGCTATCATTTATCATTTTAATTCTAAGTCAAAGAATTAAAAATGGGTCAGATTTCTCACATTTGATTTGTTTTCAACTCTAAAAATCACTGAATGACTTTTTAATATTTAACACATAACAGTAGATGGTCTAATGTTATTTATTAGTTGTGTGGGAAATGTAAACAAGCTGCAATGAAACACATTTATGAAGTATAGGCTGTTGTCAGAAATGAAAACTGATGCATTTCATTTATTAATTAATCTCAATTAACTAAATAACAAATAAAACCTTAATTTACGTGGAATCCATCTCGTCATTAATGATCAAACTTTTCACATTTCTATTTATTTCTTGGTTTAGTACATTCTTAGATCTGAATAATTCATCATTTTAAGAGACTAAACTAGTCTAGTCAGTAATTCCTCCTTCTTGTTAGGCAGGATGGGAACACAAGTAGTTTTTAATTTGAATTCATTTGTATTTTTCCATAAATTTTGTTAATTTGAACATCTGCAATCATTTTATTTTGTTATTTAAACCAAATGTTGTAATGTTTTGGTTTGTGTTTTAAAATCACAGCAAACTTTAAAAGTCTTCATAACTTCCTGCCTGGAGGATTGCACTTCCTTTATTTTAGGAGAAATCGGCTTTTACCGAATGACCTCTGATCAAACCATGGCACGCTTTCATAACGCTACAATAGCCTCGTTAAACTTGGTTAAAGTTTGTGAAACTTCTTAAACTTCGCTGAACTGGATTTATGAAATATTTGAACTGTTGGTGTCAATCGCTGAGCGGTAAGCACTGAGTCGACTGAGAGTCTGAAATAAGACTGACTTCTGACCTCTGACCTGGGCCTGTTCAGGTCAAGATTCAAAACAGAAATGTTCAACATGGTTGAATGCTGAGAGTGCAGCATTTTTTTGTTCTCTCTTTTGTTTTATTTTATTGCACGTTGGTTGTAAAGTTATAAAAATGATTATTTTGTCATTATTAGGATTTTTGTTTTGCTGATTTAATTGAGGTCTTCTGCGGTGTTTCTACCAAAGTATCATCAGCAGATCGTTTCTTTAAATCCTAAAACATTCGGGTCGCCGCGGTAACGGGCCGTCTTGGAGCCACTATTCGAGTAATTAGAGTATTTACTAGAGTAACTTTCTGCTGCAATATCTGCAGGCAAATAAACAAATAAAGACATTTGATTCAATAAATTACATTTTCATTAAATAAAATAAAATTACACGAAAGCTCATAAATTAGCAATAAATTAGCTCCTCATACGTCATTAACAGCAGCAGATCCTCATTCATTCACCGTCACAACTTCACTACAATAATGTAACATAAAATCATTTTACCTGCTGAACGTCCAGCTGCTGGAGAACCGCTCAGAATTTTATCCAACAGGACCACTGGAACCAGAACCACTAGAACCAGAACCACTGGAACCAGAACCACTAACTTCTGGCTGCTGGAGAACTGCTCAGGATTTTATCCAGCAGATCAAAGCTGCTTTTATAGATGCTGAGCAGCAAAACCTCCCCAGATGCAGAGCTCCCATTGGCCGAGGCCGGGGGCCGAGCGGGAACGCCCCCCCCCATCAGTAACCAGAACCAGACCGGCTGCAGCATTTACTGGGAGGGCCTAGTGGTGGGTATGCTGGTGCTGGGGGGGCGGCTGCGTTCGTCATGCGGAGGCAAACAGAGATCAGCATCAAAGCAACAAGCTGCAATCGATTAAAGTCTGTCGGAATCAGCTTCATAACCTGCAGGTTCTGATCCGGTCCAAACAGAACTTTCTGGCCCTAGTGGGGGAAAGTAACAACCTGAACACAGCATCCATACAGTGAAGCAAGGTGGTGGCAGCACCATGCTGTGGGAAGCCGTACCAGCAGCTAATGAGGCTAACTAGCCTCCCCGGCCCGTCGGGGGTTAACTTCGACCCGGTTCTGCTCCAATGAAATGACGCAACAGTTTGCTCTCTGCCGGCCGTCGACCTCGCCGGGCAAACAGAACCTCGGGTCAACCCTCAGCGGCCGGGTCAATACCTGGCTCGTCCTGCGGTTCCCCGCAGGAACCGACCGGACTCTGACCTCTGTTTCCTGGGAACAAATATGACGCGACACAAACACACTGACACACAGAACACCGATAATGGACCGGAACCAGGACCACTAGAACCGCAGTAAATCATCTCTGACTCAACAGCAGCTTCTGTAGGTGCCATCACCATAGCAACGATGATGCAGTCACAAGGTTCTGAAGAGGTTCTGGTGTTTAAGGACAAGCACGCCACACTTTTCAGATCAACTCTTCCTGACGGGTTGCCAGAACAGGAAGTGAATACTTTCCCGACCCAGGTTCTGGTTCTGACACCAGAGATGATGTTTGCTTCTTCTGCTAACCTAACCTGATAGATTAGACGAAGGCGGGTTCTACCGGGTTCTGGACCAGGGTTAGGGTACCGGATCCAGGTCAGAACCGGTACTTATTGGACCCGTTGCTGTGAGGTCAGATCATCAAAGCAGGTTCATTACTGTACTTAGAGTTTAGAACCAGAACCGGCCCGGTTCCGTTTGGACTCTCCTTCCCATCCTCAGAGGGAACCGGACCCTCCGGACCTGCCGGACCTCCAACAGGAATCTCTTCCTGTTGACGTGAGGCCGGTAGTCTGGGTCTCTGCTGGGCCGGCGGGCCGGGCCGGGCCGGACCTCCGGGTTGCTGAAGGAGCAGCACTGCTTGGCGCTCAGTCGGGTCAGAACCACACACGGCTGCAAGCGGCCCAGAAGGGCTGAGGTTCTGGAGCCGGCAGGAGAATCCGGCTGGGATCTGGACTGAACGGTTCTGCTGGTTTGGGTTTCACAATGGATTCTGATGGCGTTCTGATGGACACCTTGCTCAGCTGAGTCAGTCAGAACCGGTGAGGCCCGGTTCTGTAGGTCAGAGGAGGGGACAGTCCGTCCTACCAAAACCGGGCCAGAACCTGCAGGCTCCAGGACGTTTTGGTCCACTGATGTCCGGTGGGCCCAAGAACCCGGACCAGAACCACAGGAAGGTGCTTTGACCAGAATCGCGGAGACGGGTTGAGACGGATTGGACCCGAGTCGATTCAAGACGTCATCCAGCTGGACCACTGGAACCAGCACAACGGGTCCATCAGAACCTTCTGAGGTTCTGGGCAGAGGCGAGACCAGGTCCGATGGCATCTGGTTCTGAGACGAGGACGGAACCGAGGTCGGGTCGGACGGAACCGGAGTCGGGTCGGACGGAACCGGAGTCGGGTCGGACGGAACCGGGGTCCGGTCGGACGGAACCGGGGTCCGGTCGGACGGCAGCGGCGGGTCGTCCTCAGCACAGCCTCTCAGGAAGTTGTCCATCCAGCACTGGTGCTTGGAGCAGAACTGAGGGGACGGGGAGACGTCCTCCTCCTCCACTGTCCCTGGTTCTGTTCTGTTCTCTGGACCATGGGGTGCCCCAACAACTGGACTGGAACCAGAACCGACCAGCAGGATCCAATCATCCGCAGGCCGTCCCTGTTGGGACGTCTCTGAGGGACGAGCATCTGGAGGACAGAAACAGAGACATCTGGACTGGCTGGAAGGGTCATGGTCTGAATACTTTACACATATTAAAGAGTAGACCACGCATTGGCAGGACAGGTGGCGGCCATCTTGGAGAGGGCGTCCGCCCCACTCGGCTAATCTAACATATACTGAGGTTATCCGACACCTGCCAGATTACACTGACTGAATCTGCGATTGACCTCTCCAAGATGGCCGCCATACGGCCAATAGCTGAAGGCGGTCGTTGCTCACCACACAGCAGCAGCTTCCTCCCAGCTAATGAAGGTGAGCTTGTCTCCTCCTCATCCTCAGGATGTTGTTTCTTCATCATCTGAGTCAGAGTAATGAGACCCGGTTCGGGCCGGTCCCGGCCGGTTCTGCCGTTGCAGGGGTCTGCAGGTAGCGCCCTCCGCAGCTCCTGCAGGTAAGCTAGCAGCCGCTGCTCCACCTTTTGGGCATAACGCTCACCGTAGCGCTCCTCCATGTCGCCCTGGAGACGACAACAATCGATCTCATTGGTTCGTGTAATTAACCAATCATCAGCTTTCTGGCTCAGTCACCAGCCAGTGACTCGGTAGACTTGATAATGATAATAATAATAATAATAATAATAATAATAATAATAATAATAGTCCTTATTGTCATTATAGAAACCATAGAGTCTCTGCTGGGCCTTCTTTGTCAGTTCTGCTGTGTTTACATCCCAGGACAGGTTATCCGTGATATGAACTCCCAGGAAACGAAGTTTGACACCTTCTCCACCAGCTCTCCGCAGATTTTTATTTTTAATAATAAACTCCTCATTGGCTGCTTGGGCGCAGGAAATACAGCGGCCATCTTGGAGCGGTTGTCCCTCCTTCTTGGCTAAAACCAAAACAGTAGAAGAAGCGAGAAGGACCTCGCTGCAGGAAACAGAAAGGGGCGGGGACGGACCACTAGCAGTCTCATACCTTTGTGGAATTCTCATTTAATGTAATTATATTAGTTGTGTTACCACCTCCACGCCACTAGAGGCAGTATCAGGCCCGAAAAGATGCGAATAAGGAGCAGATTTAGAAGAACACAGAAAGCTACAGAATTTGTTAAAACTGTGAGCTGAGCTGAAGAAAATAAGAGAATAAAGTTCAAATACATGCTGAGAGTGAAAATCCTTCCTAAAGATGAAGATATATCACAAATTTCAAAAGAAAATAAAAACGGGAGGCCGTGGATAATATAGGAAATAGCGCCCCCTTCACTTCCGGAGTGCAATGGTCTCATTTTCATATAATGTATGAGACTGACAGTGGTCTGTCCCGCCCCTTCCTGTTTGCTGCTCGAGAGACAATGTTTCATAAGTCAGATGGACATATTATTGTTAATATTTTGTGAATAGAATGTTACACACACTGGACCCCCATCAATTTGCATACAAGCAGAACAGGAGCACAGAGGATGCAGTCTCCATAGCGCTGCACTCTGTCCTCTCTCACCTGGACAACAAAAACACTTACGCTAGACTGCTGTTCTTAGACTTTAGTTCAGCATTTAACACGGTCGTCCCATCACAACTCATTAACAAACTCACTGACCTTGGCATTAATTCACTCATGTGCAACTGGTTGCTCGACTTCCTGACCGGTCGACCCCAACATGTCCGGCTGGACAACCACTTCTCTTCCACCATCATCGTAAACACCGGAGTGCCACAAGGTTGTGTGATGAGTCCATTCCTCTACTCCCTGCTCACCTACGACTGCAGACCTGTCCATGGCTCGAACACCATCGTCAAGTTTGCAGATGACACCACGGTGATCGGCCTCATCAGAGACAACGATGAGGCCGCCTACAGGGAGGAGGTGGACCGTCTGGCTGAGTGGTGCGACAAAAACAACCTGCAGCTGAACACAGAGAAGACGAA
>CAEFZY010054339.1:0-13936 GCA_903066815.1 Brachyrhaphis roseni | reverse complement strand
TGCTGTGTTACTGCCGCGTCACAGGCACTGTTTGGAAAGAAAAGCTAAGGTATATTACTAAAACTTTGAAAACTCTTTATGTGTACCGTCTGTATGTATGCACATGCGGCTTATAGACATGTGCGGCTTATGTATGCACACAATGGTTTTTCCTTTACAAATGTACTGGGTGCGGCTTGTAAGCAGGTGCGCTCTATAGTCCGGAAAATACGGTAGTTGCTTTTTATGTTGCAAGTTGGTCTATGTCAGCCACTAATCTCAATGAAATACAACATTCAAAGGTATTCAGATTTACTTGACTAAAAGTAAAACTTTAGATGTATGCTGAACATCAATTTATTTTTATTTGATTTTAAATGACTAATTTATTTTTAGTTTGAAAACCCTATTTTGTGTTTTTTTTAAGTTTAGAATTTAACTACATGCAAAGACTAATTTTATGTGCTTGTTGGTATTTCTGTTTGGATTGAACATGTTTTAAAAGAAATATATAAAAAAAATTATCAGAGAGCTGCTCATGCCTGTTCAATAATATTATGCATTTCTAAAGAATATGTTTACATTTGCCCCAAAGTTCTGAAACACATTTTATATATATCAATACACCAGTATACATCAGTATACCCTCTTTCTATTGCTTTTACAAATCAATAAGGATCCACATAATTTGGCTTTTTGAAGAAGAAAAAAACAAAACACCATTTAATGCTAAAGTAAAAATGATTCTACAAAATATATTCACCTGTTTTAAAAAAGACTGACCTTAATCAACAGAGGTCTAGCCAACTGGTGCTAGTAGTCTCTCAATGAGTGGAATGGAGATCACCTGAGTGCAGTGAGTGCGTCTCCAATGAATGTGGTATAAAACCACCTGTGTCTGGAAAAACCATTAACTGCTTAAAATGTATTTCTGGCTACCATTACAGCATGAAGACAAAAAACACTCCAACAAGTAAAAGTTATTGAAAAGTATAAGCTGGCTATGAACAAACTCCCCTGGAGTTCAGATAAATCTCTTTTCCTTCCAGAAGTGGAAGGAAAATGTCAAATGTGTAAATCTGACTATCAGGCCATCCTCACAAACTGAGTGACCGTGCAGGGAGGAGTCTGGTGGACTAGGCCACCCGCACACCAGGAGTTATAAGCTTCAGCAGCTGAGATGAGAGAGACTCTGCACGCAGCTGCTGTTGACAGGGTTTTTTCACCAGTCGATGCTTTATGGGAGAGCAGGAATGAAAAAAAAAAAAAAAAACACTGTTGAAGAAAACTCATATCAAGGCTCAACTAAAGTTTGCCAAAAGGCACATGGGAGACTCCACGGTAAAGTAGAATAAAGTTATTTGATCCGACTACTTTCTGCCTGTGTTTGTTGTTTTTACACAATGAGATTTACTGTTAGTCATATTTTATTTCATCATAAAGTACCAGAACCAGCACATAATTGTATAGATTAAACAGTACTACTCAAGTACTCAGGGTTTAAGTAGCCTTTTTACACAGTATTTTTTTACTCTTACTTGGCTAATATTTTGGTTATTCTACCCACCTCTGATTAAAGTTCAAAATAGCCCTTACTAAATTACTCAATTACAAAGTAATTGAGTAATTTTACATATCAAGAAGCCTTAAGGTTTACAGCAGCACCATTTTTATTTATGTTGTTCCTGAGCCCATTGTACCAGAGTCTGGTCGGCAACCCAAAATGTTGAATGAGCCATATTGGACCAAAAAAAACAAAAAACAAATCTGTCTGGAGCCGCAAAAAGTAAAAGCCTTATAAAAGGCAAAACAAGCTTTAAGTGTTTACATTAGCCTATTATCAAAATGACTAAGTGTATACATAATTAGTATTCATGATTAAATGTTTATTTTTCCTGCAGTGCGTCCTAGAAGGAATGACGCACCACGTGACTCTGTTGTTCAATGGTGCTTTAAGTTTACCTTCCGTTACAATATTGAATATATACATAATATATATTTCAATATTGAAATATACTTCCCACCCCCATCTTTTCCCATTTTCAAACATTTTTGAAAAAGCTCCAGAGCCACTAGGGTGGCGCTAAAGAGCCACTGGTTGCCGACCCCTGTACCAGACTCTCCGTCTCACTGTTTTGTAGTTCAGATTTAGCAGGTCTACATTATACTATACGTATAGACATCAAATGATCATTCTAATGCTTCTGAAATCAGTCTTGTGAATAGAATAACAATTGGCATAAAGTGCATCTGCATAGTTCCTGTGTGTTTTATTCATGTAGACGTATAAAACACTTGCAGCCAAAGCAATATAAAATGCTAAAGAGAAGACATTCTGCATTAGGAAACATCAGAATACAGATTTTGGGATTGGATTCCTCCCCTCCCAACAATGAAACAGCTTAAGGGCGCTCTATATCAGGCTTTGTAGTTGCATTATTGGCATGTGATTTATGTTTGTATTTCCAGACAGGCTCACTTTGATAATATCTGTCTGTTGTTTTATTGGGTAGAAACAGATAAACAAATCTGCCAAAGTCTTCAAAAGCACATTTGTGGTAGCTTTCAGCACAATAAGGGTCTTTAGAAGCACATTTGGCTATATTAAAACAGGCATAAATCTTTTTCACATAAAAGCATTGCCATCCATTACTTTTAGTTCAGCTATATTATTAGTGCATAATGTGATTCAGCAGTGTGTAGTTTTCTATCACTATGTTTCACATGAACTTTTTCAGTGATGAACTTTATGACAAATATTACATTTATTCTCAAAATGAATTGTTGGTTCACAGTTGATTAGACAGTCTGAGAAATGCCAAGTATCAAAAGAGAAGCTTGGACGACAATAATTAAATAATGAACGCAAACTGCTTAGCTCAACATTAAGACAGACTTGCTCTGTCAATTATGGGTTTGCTGTGCAAGTATTGAGTTTATTTAGTGCAAGAAACTCACCTGACTCCACATCCAGAGAGTATTTATCAATGGCTAGATTCATGGTCTGGTACGCAGTGTTACAGAAGTCCTCTAGAATTAGATACACAGTGGTGGTGACGCCCCGGGCCACAGGCTTCCCAAACTTCATCCGACTGTTGACCACGATGCTCCCATTCCTGAAGTTCAAGATCTCCAGATTCTCAAAGTGACTCAGGTTGGACTGAAGATAGGGCACAAGCTTGGAAGAAATAGAAAAATCAGATTTTGCAAGCTGCATGCCGGTGTGGACTCTTACCAAAACAAAAGCAACACGGTTGGTGGTTACCAGTTCTAAGAAGCGCTGTTCCAAAGCCTTGTACTCTGGGGAGCTCTTGTTAAAGAGATCTTCAGAAAATACCATGTTGGTCACTCTCAGGCTGAAGAAGACTATCAGAGCTCGCCTCGGGTTTATAGGCATGGCAATGCTGACTTGGTCTGTGCCTTGGGCCACACTGAATGGGGATCCAGTGCTGCCTTCCTCTGTCTGGTTTGTCAAGCCATAATCATAAGGAATCAGGTCATATCCGTGATCTTCAGGGGCGGCATCCAGGTCCTCCTGAGTGGTCTACCTCAACCAAACAGAAAAATGTCTTAAAAATTAGGCTTCTAATTGATATCATATCTTGTCTATGCATTTTAATGAATTATAATCCAAAGATTCTAGGGTAAAGGTGCAAGAGGCATACTTTTCAATGTAAAGTATGTAAGGCTCAAAACTGATTACAATAAATCAGTTTTCAATAAACTGATTTATTTACAGTTTATTGAAAACAATAAATCATACGACATCCTCTACTGGATGTCGTATGAGTAATTGTCCCATCTTTGAAGGTTCTATGAATGCTCAACATTATACATTAATCAGGCATAATGGCATGAACAACACTTAAGTGAAAAACACTGATTAGTTCTTTATTATGGCACCTATGCGTGGGTAGGAGATAAATGGTAGAATTGAAGATTTTGTCTTTAAAAATTTAAATGTGTCAGAAACCAGAAAAATGGGCAAGCCTAAGCATTTGACTGCATTTGAAATGGATTAAACTGTGATGGCTAAATAACTTGGTATACTAGGTTTTGAGAGGTGTTCCCGGTCACCAATGATCAGTGTCTATCACAAAGCAGTGGTGAAACAGATTTTGCAAAAGTGGGATGCAAAGCCTGGCCTGTGTTGTCAGTAGCTCATTTTATTGAATAAATTATTCCTGGTTCTTAAAGAAAGCAGTCAGGATACACAGTGAGTCACAGCCTATTTCATTTCAGCCTATACAGTCACACGTTAGTTAGGTAGCTGCTGAAATAACATCAGTATCAGAATCTCACAAAGGAGCAGTGGAACTAGTCGGCCTGGTCCAAGGAATTAGGTTTGCTTTTACATTTTGTGGAAAGTGGATTGTGTGTGAGTGTGTTTTGCAAACCTGTGTAACATATGGAACCAAGATGCACTAAGGAAAGAAGGCAAGATGTTGGAGGCAGTGAGGTGGTTTGGGCAATTCCTTCTTGGGGAACTTTGTGTCCCTATCCATGTGACTGTTTGAATCATACCACCTAACTAAGCTTTTCTTGGACCATGTACACCTCCTCATGAAAACAGAATTACCTGACAATAGAAAAATGCTCAATCCACAGAACAACAATGGGTCAGAAATGCTTGAGGAGCCCGAGGTGCATTGATCTGACCTCCACATTTCCCAGATCTCAATCCAAACAAGTCAGATTTGTGTAGTAGTCATCTCACAACCTACAGAAACTAAATGATCTACAGCTTATCTTGATTCCAGATGTTACAGTACATCCTCAGATGTCTAGGGAAGTTTATAACTTGGCATGTCAGGTAGCAAAAGGTGGACTGGCACACTATGAGTCATAATGTTATGGTGCATTCAAATCAAGTCATTTTAAACTAGTTAAAGATTATTAAAGAAGATATTCTATTCCACATTGTAAAGAAACAACATTCAAGATGTTAATATCAACTTTACCTTTACCAGTGAAGTGATGGCCTTATCAGGTAGGGTATCAAAATCTGGGACAATGGATGAGATGAAGGTAAAAGCGGATTCCTTCTCTGGAGACAGGGCAGTTGGCATTGGATTGCGTGGGAAGTCTGTCCCGGGTAACTTCGAATGGTCTCTGTTGACGAGCAAAATCTCATCCTCCACAAGATCTCCTGCTAAGATCTCTGGTGTCAGAGGTGCCTCTTCCTCTATATTCTTGGCTTCAGACAAAGATCCCTCTTTCACTTCACTTCCATCACTCTCAATTGTCGCGTCAAAGCCTTTTTCATCAAATGCAGGTTCCTCAGGATAGGTAAAAATCACATTGATCCCTACATCCTCGTCAGGGACTTTGCCAAACTTGCTAGAGTCCTCTGGTGCCTGAACCACAGGTTCATCAACATCAGAGTGCAGCGTGGTTTTGGCGACATCGGGCTCTGACACCTCAGCTGGTATATTCACAGTCTCTGTTGGGGGTAAAATAGCTGGCTGGCCTTGTTCTATTATGGTCTTAGTTAAAACTGTAGAGACCTCAGGCTTTTCTAAAATCTCAACCTCATCTTGGTGCGCCTCTTCTAAGGTTGTAGCAACTGATTCCTCTCCAACTGAAGCACGATCAACTTTTTCTTGTTCAGGTTCTGATTTAACGTCTTCAGTCTCTAGAAGAGATATTTGGTCTTCTTCAATGGATGGCTCAATTAAACTGTCCAGGTTATCTCGGCCTGACCCAGAAGCCTCCATTTCTATTGGCGGCTCAGGCAATGTGGAGCTCTTTGGCGTCTCCTGGGAGGGAGGCTCAGGTAGGAACTCTTTAGGTGGGATGATCTCTGGAGCAGGAGCTAGCACAACATCCTCTGGCAACAGATCTTCCTCCTCAATGCCTGCAACAAAGATGAAAAGATTCAATCTCTTTGATGTTGTCTTACACTTTCTTTTCTGTCAAAGCTCAAGAAAAGAAAGTCGATAACTTACTACCAGCTTCAGGTGGATTGGAGGCGAGTGCCACCTCAGGTGACGCTAGTTCACTCTCCTCCAGAATAACGATGTCCTCTTCTGGTGCCAGGGTGTTGAGTCCTACTGGTGGTGATGATCCACCGCCAGTAGGATGATCCAGGGTCAAGACTTCTGATAGGTCAATGCCCTGCAACACAAATAGGCTTTGTTAGCTAAACACAAGTCCATGTATGGATCCTTCCTGCAGACAGAAGGATCAGATTGGCCACGTACTTCACACTAAAGGGAGTTAGATGTGGAGGTAATCTGATTGGATTCCCTGTCATTATTCCTTTATTAGATCTATTTTCATTGGCAAACTGCTAAATCCATCCACAAATAGAAAAACTGAAGACAATACTGCAGACTGATTGCAAAACACATAAGCACTTAACATGTCCCTCTATCCCTTTTACAGCTTTATGTTAGTGAAGATCAGTAGACATAGTATGTCTCAGACACATTAAAAGCATTAACAGTTTTTGATGGCATTTGATAGTCTTTTACATACCCAGCACATGGCACATATGGGTATCAGTAGCTCAGTGATGGACAAGAAACATATGTGAGGACACCCACGCACACACATTTTACAAATATGTGTGCGGATGATTCTTTTGTCCACAAGAATCTTGTTCTGCACACATTTAGGTGCAGATATGATGATTGGATCACAATATCTCTGTTCTCCATTGGAAAACCTGGAACCAATTCTGTTCCCAGACTCTGGTCATCTTTACTCATTGTTTTAAATGACTGTTGGATGTTCAGACAGCAGTCTGATAATAGAATCACTCATCTTGTAATCTATAGTTTGCATCTCTTCTGTGTCACATGCAAATAATATAATTCATTCTGATTGGTTTCCTTGGTGCTGAACTTTTTCTTCCTGAATCAATGCCATGCGAAGGTTGGAAAACATTCTTTCCATTAGACAAAACTAAACATTATACAGTTTTCTTTAAATGGACTGGAAGACAACAGGTTCAGGTTTGTTACATGTCAACAAAAAATGCTTTCTTACACCACTCTAGTTTAGTCAAAGAAACAGAAATTTTGTAATATTGTTAATGAAAGGCTTGATTAAAATGTCCTAATGTAGTTCAGGAAACAGCTGCTTTATTTAAAACATTTTATTTGTCTAAAGCTGGAACCTGTCTTCCAGCAGATTTGGTTCTAAGAGCTTTGACACTTCTTGCGGCCATAGCTAGCTCACCTGTCACACGTCAGTAAGGAACCACAGAGCCAATCCTGTTAGTAATATTGGATTAACGAGGTGGGACTCATAGTAAAGAATGGGATCTGTTCACACATTCAGACCAGACAGAACATATGCATGTGTTTCTCTTTAATTGGCTAATGATTTAAAATCTCACATTTTTTATATTTGTAATTTTTATCTTTTCAGATATTGGTAAAATTAAAGCTTTACATTCAGAATTTTTTTTTTTATTTTTTAGAAATGTTAGCTTTAAGCTTTTTTAACATCAGCTTCAAATAACCAAGTCACTGTTGCAAAATATTTCAGCTATTTGATTTTAGCTAGTATTAAGATTGCTTGCTGTTCCTATGGAAATCTTGCTTGCTGTTTGCTGTTACTGATGTTTAGAAGAATGTAAAATACAGCATGAAATGACACAGTGACAGCCTATAATTATATCAGTAAGATATGAAAAAAAAAAAAATTAACCAACTCCAAATTTAATTCAGAAAGGGTTTAGTTGGTGCAATTAAAAGCTTTTAGTTCAATTATTTATATATTAAAAAAATGAACCAAGTGTGTTATGAAACTTGTGCAAAACAAGCATTGATACACATGAGAAAGCCCATATGACCATGGAAGATTTTAGATGGTACTCTTAATTCTGGTGTGGTGCACTGTTGTTTCTGTCCAAGAATAGTAGTAGATTAGTATGCCAAGAGCCAACCTAATCCTCAAAGCCTTCACTTCATCCGTCCAGGGAAGCTCATCTGCTGGCTGCACTGGTGAAGTCTGGATAGCACGTCAAACCATTTACAGGTTATCGGAACATCAGTCACGCTGCAAAGGTCAGCAACCTCAAACATGAGTGATTTATCAAGCCGGTGGAGCCTAAAGTAGACCATCTGCAGGCAGATCGTTGAGGTGGCTACTCACCGTCACTTCGTGTGCAGCGCTGACAGGCTCAGGAATCTCAGACACTGTGGAACCAGTGGAGAAAAAAAATATTAAAACACATTGTCACATAAAAAAGGAACATGGCCAAAGTTCACATATTTTCACAAGACAGAGTCTGCCAAAGTATGTTGTTGTTTCACCATTGCTGTCTTACATTTCAGCTTTTCTGGGTGTAAATATTAGGCACTAGTAAAACCTATCACTGCACCATAATCAAAGCAGAAAAACAAAGCTAAGCTGTGCATTTAGGCTCTGCAGACACATATGTTGGCCATATGGGTGTTTAGCCTCCTTTTCTTATGTCACAGTCTATAACTAACGTAGGTATCAGAAGGCATCGATCTCCAGAGAATCTCACAAACACAGTGAACAAATGACAGGCTTGTCTTAAAAATATGACCATGGAAAAAATTAAAAGCAGGACAAAGAGATGGGATAGACATTATCACATCATTCCAGAGCCCACTGCCCCACCCCCCCAAAAACCAGTTAACCTACTTACAGTCTGCTTGAATCCATAGTAGACTATACATTTTGTGCACTTTAAAAGGAAAAATGATACAAATTCTTCATATCGAAGTCTGTTTCACTCAGGGAATGTCACTTAGATATAGCGTGCTGAAGATGAGAATCAGGTCGTGTAGAGATAGTAAGAAGTTACTAGGTCTCTGAGGTGAGTAGCTAGAGACATTAGGTCTAATGAGCTAATAGCATAATCTTAATCTCCATCCAAACTGTCACGCTACGCTTTTACAAGAAGGAGCAATGTGAGAAACAGAGAAGAAGCTGTGCTACTGAGATTGACAGGTGTTAAGCTGCGTTATACCTGCACAGGAAGTGTTGCTCGCACCACAATGACTGCTGCATCAGAGTACAGCTTCAACAAGTCAAGACTAAAATACATATTTACCAAATAAAATGGATTATTAACAACACCTTTTTTGTTGTTAATAATGGTTAATGGTTGAGTGCTGATAAATGCGGAGCTGTATGCACGTACTATATTATCTGCATAACATAGTACTGATATGCACTATCGGGTACTATTTCTCTCTATATTATGTTATAGTCTCGGCATATACGAGACTCTAAAATTAACTTAACATTTTCAACGAAGCAATGTTTCTATTCTACTTCTGCATTGTTAGATAAAAAAATCAATGTCTCTACATGAGCCCAAATTCTTGCTTTTAAACCAGTTAACTTTAATCACCCATGAAATAAGATTATATTAAAGCCATATTATGTTCCAGAAAGTATTAAAGATTTCAAAGAGAAGGAATCAAACCATGTTGTGATGTCAACCTGAATGACGCTGCCTTCTTTAGTGGCTCTAAAAGTTTGAAAGCTTAGCTGCAAAGCTTTTAATTCAGCTTTTCCTTTGCATGTTACAACTCCAGCTGACTCAGCCGCTCTGGTCAGACAGTGCATGCTTGTAGCTAGCTCTTTAAAAAAAAAAAAACAGTTTCTTTTAACTGTTAGACATTACAGATCCCAGGTGTGCTCTGTAGCACAAAACTTTAATCACATCAAAATCAAGCATAATCAGTGTCAGACTGTTATCAAAGCCCAGTGGTTTCCACAGACTTGTAAACCACACGTGCATTTTTCTAGAGTGTTTCACTTGCTGGAGAATAAGAAAACGTGGTGATGTCTGTAAAATATCCCAAAAGTTACAAGAGGGGTTGGGCACTTTACTAGGGTTGGTGCTAGAGCCATTTCTCAACTGGTCTTCTTAAAAAGAGAAAAAAAAAGGATTGGTTTTTCGGAGACAGAAGTGGTTTTCTGCCGCGTCATTATGTTGTGAAAAAGGTCTGTGTTGTGCACCTTTGATCTTCTGTCTGCAATTAGCTAACTGTGCTTAGAAGAATAAAGCAAAGCAAAGTGTTTAAGTATGGAAAAGCCAATTATTTATCTCAGTTTCCCTTTAATTAGATGTCCAAATATTACCGGCCAAATCTAACCAATGCTTTTGAAACAATTGCTGTTGGTGGCCACTCCTATGGTTGTAAGCCTCTGCTTTCTAATTCTGCAGGAACCAAGTGTAATAAGTATAAAACTAGAGTTATATAACACTTCAGGGTCCTGTATGACTCTTAAATGTTTAAGAAAATATTTGTCTAGTCTGGTGAACAGGGAAATATAAACATGAGCAATTTTTAAATGATTTTTTAACTATATTTCATTCATACATGTTCAATTTCAGTTCAAAATGAGCTGCTATGTCACCTAAAAAGAAGATAAAAAGTTATATTATGACAAGTGCCATTGGTCTAAACTATTACTTTTACTCTCTAGCTGATGGTTAACTGGTTTATTAATAGTAAATTGGGCTAAAACCACTTAGAAATGGGTCTAGGCATAAATTGACTAAAATTACAAGTCAGATTTTATACATTCTGAGACTTTACGTACTCCCTGGCAAATGTTTTGTAAAATATATCATTTTTATTTTCTGACTCATTATCTAAAGATTATATTTTGATTAAATGTTTTGCAATAACAAAAACTTTAATCATCCATGAAATAAGATGGGTGATTAGATACTGTTTTGAAGTGTAAATATATCATTTGTAATTGACAGAGTTTACAATGGTGTACAATTTATAATTACAAAGTCTACATGCTACTTTTCAAACATGAAAGAAAAACAAAAACATGTGAAGATGTGAATGTGTGTGATCATATTTAAAATTAACCTAAATTTGAATCAAAACCCATGAAAAGTTATCTGATTAATGTAGACAGGGCTAAACAATTGTATGTCCGAAACATTAAAAGCATGTCGCACGTTTGCTATGTTAAAAACGGTGCAAAAAAAATTCATATATATTTTTGGCTGATTGTTTTCTGTTTTCTTTTACCATTTCTTTGTGTGTGCTCTTAATTAAAATAACATAATATGGATTACTCTTCATGAACGCTTGCTATTTTAGCCAAGTTTAATAATAGTTGCCTCCAAATCTGCTTCTGAGGGAAAGTCGCTTGATGTTTGTGGCCCTTTGACTATCAAATATAAATCAAAAGAAAAATCGGCTAAAAAAAACCCTCCCAAAAAACAGATAATTGGTGTTATAACTTACTTTGTTCAATTTAAGAAGATTTTACCTTCTACATACCTTTGCTGAAATGCCTCACATCCTAAAAATTATTTTTAAAGTGTTTATTGTCACTGTCATTTCTGTGGTCAACTCTTATTAAGCAGGTTACAGATTTCCTTGTGTTTCTTATTGACATGGTACATGCAGCTTAAATTTGCAAAGCATTCATGAACCAGTTCTATGCATTTACAGTTATCTAAACAGCCACACTTAAACATGTAACTAAATTAAAGCAGCGGGATGCAGTCTTACCACTCTCCAGCTCGGCGATGCGATGAGGTTCGGTGAAGAGGTTTTTAATCTCGCTGATGGTGTAGACCACTGTGGGGTGTTCCTTGATCTCTCGATACGAGTTCTCCACCAGGTTGGACTGCAGGGTCAGGTAGTTCAGTTGTTCAGAGCTCACTCCGGCTCCGTCCACCGCTACTGTGACTGCATAATCCACCACTATGCCATCCAACCTGGTGACACAAATATGATGCTGTCAAACAGAAGAGAAACAGCAAATTCACTGAGACAGAGAGAAAACATCATGACGATATAGAATACCTCAGTGGGCACAAGCAATATTATGGCACTGTATTCAAGAAATAATTACGTGTTGATTTAATTAAGATTCAGTAAAAATGAGTTCACTGATGACTCCAGTGATTTATGTCTACTTGTAACACAGGAGCATGCCTCTCTAGAATGAAAACCCCCGAGTCAGCTGAAATGCCAGTATGATCATAACAAACGTGAAAACCTCACAGCAGACCTCCACTCCTGGAAAAAGCCATTCATTAGCCTTGATTTGACTGCTGTTATTCCTCCACCTTAACGGGCTGTTGGCAGACAGCTGAGTATGTGCAAACTCAGAGATCCTGTTTCCCTCCCAATTTAGTCTCAGCAACAGACTTCAGTCTAATACTGAAATCCGCTTTCAGAGGGAGATATTATTCACGAATACAATTTTAGAATAAAATGATCCGGCCTTTACCAACTCCACATGGCACACCAGACCCTGAACTGTAATTATTTGTGAAACAAAACCGAAGAAAAATAGAGTCTAAAGACATCAATAGCAGTCCTCCACGCTATAAAACCTGGGTTTGAGTCATCCGGTGATTTGCAGCACACACACTTGAGTGTTAACTCAATGCATGGCAGGAAAAACAATCTGCAATGACTTTAAAGAAGCAATTATTGCTGTCAGTCAATCTGGGAAGTGCCTTAAGGTTAGGTCGATGCCAATAAAAGTTCAGTGAAGAGGATTCCACATTCAAAAATGGCAACTAGTCACTGCAAGATGGGATGTCCTAACATATCAATGATAATCAATATGTAATACTGATATCCAAGAGCTCCATCTCAAATGCTACAGAGCTCAGTTAGCATGCTAAATGTCACATATCTTTAATAAGTTGCAGGTGAAAATTGGTTTGCACAGCTGAATCAACCACAAGATTCCTAGTAACAATTCCCTTTGAACAGATGAAACAACAATAGAGAATTGTGGCAAGAACCAAGCGCAATATAAAAGCACAAACTCCTCAGGTATGGAAGGGGTTGATGTGACAAACAGGGTGATATGACAAAATGAGCCCAAACAAAGCAACAAAACTACAAGATAATGGCTGAAGAGAAAATAATAAATGTGTAGGAAATTCTGTAGAGGAGGCTTAAGGGAGTTGTAGTGGAAAAACGCCCACCAAATTTAAAGAACTAATGAAATGTTATGTGGAAGAGTAGTACAAAAAATATTTCAAGTTATTGCAACCAAATTTAATTATATAAACTACTAAAACATATTAGGTAGTATTCAAAACATATTTCTCATTATATGGCTTCATTTTTGTTCATATTTAGGATGTGTGATGGCCAAATCTGATGGGGGCCAGGGCTCAGGAAGCTTAAGTGCTGATTGGACTATACCATTAGCTCCTGCTGGCAGGGGGGATGGGTAGTTTTTTTTTGTTTAGATAAGTTTCATATTTCAGTAAATATTAGTAGTTAAAGTTTAATATTTTTGATTTTCATTTTTGGGTCTTTAGTTTAGCCAAACTGAGCTGCCCTGTTATTTGTTTTTGCGTTATTTGTATTCTTTTAGTTACCCCTATTGTGTCTTGGTCTGATCAGCCAGTATATAAATCCCTGTGTGTCATTTGTTGTTAGGTCAGTTATGTTTCTTTGTGCGGCCAGTTTGTTCATATTTTTTTTGCCTGAGTTCAGTTTTGTTCCTTTGACCTCTTTTATGAGCTCAGTTTATCTTTTGTCATTTATAATTTTTGGGTTAAAATAAAAAACCCTATTTTTCTAAATATATCCTGTGACTCCTCCTGTTTTAACTCGGTCCATCACAATAAAATAAAGCTATTTTCTAAAGATCCATTACAATATTTAAATCATTGTTGCTTCTTAGTTATGCAAAAACATACTAAATTTCCATTATTGATTCAAGATGCAACCTTGAATCAATAATGGAAATATACAGCCTTCAAACTCATCACAGATTTCAACTTCAACTTTCAACTTTATTGTCAATTCCTCTTACATGTCCAGACATACAAGGGAATCAAAATGACGTTTCTCTCCCTCTCACGGTGATACAAGACAGGACATTACTAACATTAAGTACAATAAGAGGCACAGTCTAACTAAAATTATCCTAAGCAATTAAAATAGATGTACAATAACTAGATATACAACTTAAAAAGTTATACAACTAAAATATATATAATATATAAATA
>CAEFZY010054333.1:0-25158 GCA_903066815.1 Brachyrhaphis roseni | reverse complement strand
ACAAAACCCAACCCCGCCCCCCCCCCCGTGGTGCCCCCCCCACCCGCCGGGGGGGGGCGGGCCGCCCCCACCCAAAGACGCCCTTCTCCCCGCCCCCCCCCCCCCCCCCCCCCCCCTCCAAAGACCATCACAACGCGCCCTGTTTAAAAGCAGCGTTTTACACATTAATATAAATCCAGAATGGATTATTTACCTTCCATCGCAGAGGACGTGATGACCAGGACGGATAAAAGCGCAAGCAAATCCACTGACATGGCAGAAGGGTTAGTCTCCACAAACCTGTGTCCCCTCCAAAAAATAATCAAGACGCACGGAGCGCGTCAAGAAAAGAAATCCTTCGCTTTGTCAGAGCGGTACTCCAGCAGACAGCCTCTGTTGTGAGTCACATTTCAAGCCGTAGTAAACAATGTGTGACAATCAGCGCAAGGGGAGAAGCGGAGTATAGGGGCCGAGGGGGGGTGGGTGAGGGGTGCAAGGAGATCGCGAGGCGGGGAGGGAGGGGAGGATAGGTTGTTGGGGGGGTCCGAGGAGTGGCTATAGGGGGGGAGACCCGATGTTGCATGCTCACGGATTCATTAGAGGGCCAGAACCAATCAACGACTGGTAGCTGAAACTCACTAACCAATGGCCAAGTCGCCGCTCCGCCTACTTTGCATTGTCAAAACACAAAACTTTTCCTTGACCTATTTGAATCGGCCCCCCCGATGCACTATAGGGACATGACGCCCCCACCTGGTGGACAGGTATTACTGCATCTCATGTTAAATCTGCTATTAGGTGGTTTTTCAGTCAGCCGCTTGAAAGTGACTCAGAATAAAATGCTTAACACTTTATCACCGTAAGTATCTCCTATAGATGCCTGCTTAAGATCCTTCACTGCAAATGCTACTCTTATTTCAAATTTATATATTATCTTACTCTTGACAAATTGCTAATCTGGGCAATCAATCTCTCTTATAAAATGACTTATTCATTTAACTTCCACATAGTTCACACAAGTACAGATCTATTTGCATCTCTAATAGATTTGACAAATTCAGCTTCACCCTAATGCTTTTTAACAGGCATTGCACATCAGTCCCATCCTCTCACCATAGACCTCTTACCCCCTTTTTTGTGTGTGCGTGTGTTGCAACAGATGGTCTGCACAATGGGTCTTTCCCTGCAGGGACACAGAGGACCAGACTCTGCCTCGACAGAGGAAAAGGCAGTTCCCGCCCTGTAGCCCAGAATCATACACCTGTCTTGAGCTAGAAATGTCCCCTCAAGTCCCCAGAGCTGAAGAACTGGAATGGAGTTGTTAATCTTCAGCCTGAATAGGCCTGATTTTACTCCAGGCTACTAATACTTCAATGCTGTCTCTTTGCAGCACACTGGCCTAGATAATTTTCACCTGTTTTAGATGTTTTTTTTTGTTTTTTACAAGCTTAATGAATGGGATAGAACTTTATATTTTGGGTCCATCTTATAAAATTATTAATGGCTGGCCATATAGCAACATGTAAAAGCTTTTTGGTTTTTTTTCTTTCTAAGATCCGCACTCAAGATCTGGACTTTGACTGAACCATTAGTAACCTTTAGATCTTTGATTGAAATAATTTCATTGTAAGTCTGTTTCAATGTTGTTATCCTTTGAGTTCAACTAACACCTCAAGACCTTTACTCAAAAAGACTTTCTTCCAGGATTGCCTTATCTGACCAACTTTTATGTCTGTGTTAAGGACATCATCTTCACAGATGATGTTCCTGCCATCGTGTCTCACAAGAGTTGGTGATGAGCTATATTTTATTTTTCTTCCTCTCAAAGTGTTTTGGATGGTGATCAAACAATTTTATTTGGTGTCATCTGAATATTTTTTCAGACATTATGTCCTCCGCCTGTCTTGTGGCAAACTGGAAATGGGACTCCGTATGGTTTTTTTCAACCATGGCTTTCTTCTGGTGTCTGTCCTACGGATCTTTGCAATTCATCCGGAGATACAACAGGTACAGATACAGACTGCTTCTCTGATACATGTTTATCTAGCCTAAAGTTTAGGTGGACAGCCTAAACTGTGCCTGAATTTTTCCATTTTCAGATTATAGGTTTAATACTAGTTCATGATATGTTCAAAGTTTGGAATGTTACTTTACAACATAGCCTTGCTTTGCACTTCTCTGCAGCTTGAAGCAAAAGTTTGTAGTTGCAATGTGACAGCGCTTTAATACTTTTGCAAGACACTGTATTTCACATACATTTAAGGTCTGAAGAATCTAATGATGAAATCATCGCCTCATTACAAAATGCTAAAGCTAAAACCTGAAACACTATTTACCTTTTAAGCCAATCCAGAAGTGGTTTTATTATTTAGAACATAAATAATGCAAGCATCTCAGAGCATATCAAGGATAATATATGCTTCAAGCATAGTTGGAAAATAATAAATGAGTGTTAATTAAAAGTCTTGTAAGTACTCAGTCCTCTAAAACATGTCCCAGCTAACAGGAGCCAAGGGCTTTTCTAGGGATCTGTCAATCACACTGTATATTACAATGCAGATGCCAGCCATAGAGAAAGAACTGATTAAGATTGAATTTAAGGTTTTGGTAGAGAGAAACAAGGTAATGATGAGATGTGGAAGACCATAAAAACTTTTTTGAAAACATATTTTATTTTAAAGGGCATCAAGAGATCGTAATTAAGAAGTCCAGGTTTGCTTTAATGTTACGCTGCAATGATGTACTCTGGTGCCATCGCTGAAAAGATGTTTAGAAAGCAAAGGTTGTAGGGAAAAATTGTCTCAAGATTAAAAACACTAAAATCTGTAGAAGACCTCTGCAAAGAAACATATGACATATTCAGAGAAAAAAGTCTTTTGAACTATTCAAGTTGCCACAATTTTAGTTGAGGAATTGAAAGGTTGCATAAAGAAAGCCAACTCAAAACTCAGGGGTTGACCGATAATACAGTACAATTGCCATGATTTGAGTTTTCTCTGTGTGTTTATTATGAGTTTTCTGTGTCTCCGAGTCTCCGTGTTGTCCTGTCTCCACTTGATTATTCCCAGGTGTGTCTTGTTTCCATGATTATCCTCAGTTTATTTAACCCCACCTGTGTTTGTTGTTCCTCGTTGGGTTCTTGTCTAAGCTGTCGTATTGTCGGTTGTCGTATGTTGTCTCAGTCCATTCGTCTGCCCAGTTGCTACCTGCGTTGAGCCTTGGTTTCCACTCAGCAGTGCTGCCTGTGTTTTGGACTGTTTTGGATTATTTCATCATTAAAAACATCATCATTCATCTTTACCTGTGTCTCAAGCATATGCCTCACCATCACACCGCACCACTTCCTGAAAACAATGTTTTGTAGAATATTATAATTATTTATAAAGGAATAAACACAACTTATTTAACAAAATGCCAAAAACTTCTGCAAGCAAAAATCTCACCTTCCCTTGTCATGTAAAAATAATTTTTAAAAAACTCCTTCTAAGTAAGGACAATGTTTGAAAAACACAACATATCAATGATTTAGTCATTCTCCTTCACAATTTCATTAATAAATCACTTGATATTTTTATTTCTATACTCCGTTCACAAATGTGTCACTTCATTTTGGATAAAACAGGGAAATAAACTTTAGAAACCAAAATCTGAAACCCAATGTGCAACGATTGAATGTGCTCAGTAGCTGTGCCAAATTTTATTTCAATGTGCCAAAAATTTTGCAATAATCTATTTTAATTTTTGATGTTTGAAATTTGTGTTATAAAGACCAGAAATTACCGCAAAAACCTTAAGTAAACCGTTGGAATTGAGTCTGTTTGGGAAATTATAAGTTTGTTTATTATGAATATCAATATTTGTACAGTTAATTTCAACCATCTTTTAACATGTTCTCTTTTTTTGTGTCCCTATGTGATTCAATTCATAACCTTACAATGATAGAAATCAAATCGGGTGTATATGAAAGATGACTCCCACATAATAAATGGTTGTTCCAGTTGTGGCAAACTGATGAACTAGGGCAGACACAGGGCTTCAGGAGCACCAGGCGGCAGTTGCTAACCTGGGAAAGCAGTTGATGGGAACATTTGTCATTTTTAATGGTGTGGTGAGGAGTGGCACAAAAGTGAGGCATAGCATGGCACAGCACAGCATGGCCCCTGGTGCTGGCTGCTTCGTTGGCCTCTTATAGCCTAGCAGTCTTATTTTTCACCCACCGGCCTCCACAGGCCATCTCCACATAAGTCTGTTGAGGAAGACTGTCCCTATTTGCTGTCCACCCATGGGAAAAGAAAGGAAGGAAGGAAGAGCAGAGGGGAGCATGAAACAATAGTGCTTCTGCCGTGAAACATCCTCCATTACAATGCACACAGACAAACAACCACATGATAGCACACCCATTTGCAGTCGTTCACCTACACAGCCATTGGAAAATGATCCAAACAAAGCCTCAGAAGCACTTTCCTACTTCAGCTCAAGAGCCTCCACCTAATACCAACACTGAGCCCAAACACATCGCAGAGAGCCTCTTGTTCTTACTCTGGCCTAATTTCCCGTCTGTGTAGTTAAGCACTGCGAGAGCAACATCCCCCTTCTATTTTCATTCCTCTCTTGCAGAACCAAATTCACAGCATGATCAACTGGTGGCCTCACTAGCTAGAGCTATGTATGAGTTGAATATGTGATGTGCACTATGAATATGTGCACTATGTAATAGTGCATATATGTGTTGTATGCACTACAGTCTGTAAGGTGACCCTAAATTCATTGCCTGTCTCTTTCAGTCTCTAACAGGTTTTTGCCCAAGAGTACTTTGTACTTTTCTCTGTGCAACATCCCATCAATTCAAGTAGCTGTTTGCCTTTCTTACTGAAACAAACCATCCCCACAGCATAATGCTCCCACCACCATGTATAAATGTGGGGATGGTGTGATCAGGCTGAAGTGCGGTGTTAGTTTTCTTCAAACAATGGTTATCTACCTTGCTCATTTGGTCTTCATGATCTTTATGTTTGCTAATCAACGTTCACAAGCCTCTTTCCCCTTTTACAGAAAAGCTGCTTTATATTGTAATTAAATTACACACAGACAAACTTTATTTAAAAAAGATGTCCGTTCTGAAGACAATTATAAAGAAGCAGAAGATCCAAGCATTTTCACATTGTTTGGTTAGAAAAAATACAATGAAATGACATTTATCATTTTCCACCCACTTCACAGTTATGTACTACTTTGTATTAGCCAGTCAAATAAAATTCTGTTTAAAGGCACTCATGATTGTGGTTGCAACGTAGCCAATAGTATATTTGAATGCATAATCTGTGCAGAACATAGACACAGACTGAATAAACATTGGAAGATTGTTGTCCAAATGAAAGGTCAAGACTCATCAGTGAGTCCCAGACATAGTCTGACTTTTTGGGTCACAGCTCAAAAGAAGTCTTGGAAAGTAGGTTCATCACAGGGGGACAGGGAAGGCTGGTTAAGTTGCTTAAAATGCATTTTACAAGATGGGCATGGCAAAGGCCATGTCTCTTTGGGGTTACGTAGAAATAAATGCAAAAAGTTTTACTGCAGCAGACCAATAATGTGCATAGAATGTTCATACCTGCATGCCACTTACAACCAGACATGTGAATAAAAAAGAAAAAAAAAAGACACAGGTCAGTGGTTTGCTCGTGAACGGCCACGGAAGAAACAAGATGCTGTTTCTGACCCTTAAGAGTAGAATTGTTCTCCAGGATGACAGTGGGTCAGACAGGGGGGACTTTGCAGGAGCTAAATAAAGCTCTTTCATTAATCTGCCTCTGATGTCAGAACTGATGGGACCTGCACCTTGCCGTCAGCACATAGTCACTTCAGTAACATTAACTGCACATCTCTGAGACCGAGCTAAACACAGAAAGACTTAGAAAACATAAAAGCAGCAGCAGAAAATGGGGCAAAACGCCTTCATATGTACACAAGGAGAGGGCATGTTTCTGTGGGGTTAGAGTGAAGGACACACAAAGTATTACACTTCATTTGCTCATGCAGAGACATGCCACAACAGTCTTAATTGCCATGAATCGCAGTTTGACAGATTAGAGTGTTTTTGTGCACATTCTCACTATTTGAGATCAATTTGTTTTGTTACCATTAATCTAAGCCACACAATAAAGAGATTTTGCTCAGCATGAAAAGAGTAGGAGTACCATGATGGTCATTAAGTGTTTGTGTGCATAAGAGAGAAAAAAAAAACTCATTGTGGGATTATGAGTTCATGCAAGCTGAAGAGGCTATCTCCCTAGTTGTGTGGGAGCAAATACACATATGAGCAAGATCAAATGTGCATGTGTGGAGTGGCTCATTCTGCACAGAGTGAACCTTTAGTGACTCCATTATCAGTTTGCAAACTATTTTGTAAAGATTGCAAATTCAGAGGATAACTCTGGAAACCCACAAAACAGCACAAGGACATCCTTCAAAACATTTCACAAAGCCCACAACAAGCCATTAATTGTTTTTCTTTTCTGATGACCATAAGCGTGCTTTCATTTGCACATGATTAGGAATCTAATCATAGATAAGGTTAATAGAGTTCTGTTTTCTTTTTCTAGCGGCATTTAAGAAAACTTTCCATTAACCATGTTTTCTCCTGCTTCTGTTGTGTTGTGCACTTATCCATTTATTCACCAGCTTTCTTTAGAATAGTTGGCTAGACAAACATAACTTTAAATTATTTTTTAAAGTGTGAAAGAAGTTATCATGGAGTTGTCAACCAATAGAGCCTCACAGGGATTTCTCACTGCAAAAGTATCATTTAGAAAATGTGCGTTTTAATGAGGAAAAACAAACTAGACTGACAGCTCATCATTTTATGTCAGCTTCCAATGCCAGACCATCCCATATGGTTTTGTTGTGTTATTTGTCTCCTACGGACACTATTAAAATGCAGCCCCCTGTCTCCTCTGACCTGTCTTTTTCTCTTCTCTCTGGCCTGTGACAGATAGCTGAGTGCAATCTATCAACTTCAGTCTGCCACAGTCAGGGCCGGAGCTTTGTAAAGCCGCGTATGGACAGAACGTGCACACAAGAGTGCTCACCTCTTAGACTGCCACACTAAATGGGATAAACATCTGGTGGAGGAGGGAAAGAAAAAACAGAATAAGGTGGAATCAATCTGCCCTCTGTCCGCCATACACTGATCCCCTGTCACAGGTTGACCTCTGCAACAAATGAAACTCCTGTGCTGCATTTGAATACAAAAACTGCAGTGCTTGACTCTGGATGAGGGGAATAGACTCCTTGTAATGCTCAGCTGTGACTTAATGATCATTTCTAAGTCTTTAAACAAGTAGTGCAAAAGATAAGAATGTGTGTATGTATGTACATACATATGCAATTAATTAGAATATGAATCCCACTGTGGCTTGGTATTCAAAAAAATATTTCTGTTGGTCTGATGTTATATTTTAAGCTTATGTGAGATCTGGCAAGATCTTGTAGGTTAGCATTGTAGCTAAATTAGCATGTTAGCTAACATGGAATAGACCATGAAGTCTTTATGACTTCATATAGTCTATGTCTCCATAGACATACTTCAGTGTTACAAAATATTGCTATTAGGTTTTCAGTTTGTTACTTTACAAACAGAGCAATACACACTGTAAGAATTTCTTGAAACTACCATTTATCTTAGGTTGAACAAAACTCAATCAAAAATCTCCAACCCATATAAGGTCAACTATAATTTGGCAGACATTGTATTTTGCTTTACGATTTTACATTTGCTGCCAATAATTGCAGACATATGGTGCTTTATTTGCGTGTTCTCCTTATCGGTATTGTGAATATTCAGTAACTATTAGGACTCCAGATTGGATCTAAAGTCCCTACTAATACAGCCCATTTACTTTATATAGCATAGAATATAGTTTTTTTTGTGCCTGCTGTGGTGGTGTGACTCTTGAGGATTCATTTATTTAATCTTCAGGGACTCTAAATTGAGGCTCTGTTTGTTTCACTTTGAGATTTTCTATATCTGCTCTACCAACATGTTGTCACATTACTTGATTTCATTTTTACGTTTACGTTGTTGTAACCATGTTTTTTCTACTCAGCCAGTTTGTAAATTTGTCCTGCATAAATCTTAAATCCTCTACAAGTCATGGTTAAGCGTCAAGGATACTCCCAAGCAAGCAAAGAAACATGCACTTACACAAGTTTGGTGGTGCAAGGTATGATTATGCAAAGTAAATCAGAGTAGAACAAAAGGATTTAAAAAGATACAAAAGCCATCATTAAATGTCATACCAGTAGTACCCAAAGCTTTTAGTTTGGACAGCTGAAATTTTAAATTATTCTTTGCTGTGAGCCAAAAGTACCTTGGATATTTATTATTTGGATAATGACCTCATTTAGCATTTACACACACCTACACGACAGTCATGCATTCAACTATTCAATAGTAAACAAACAATAGACTTAACACACTGACCTTTTCATATTAACACTGACCTTTGAAAGCAATCTTTTCTCCCAGCATGCAACGTCAAATCAATAACGGTTGCTGCCAGGTGATGCTTGGAGCGTAATCGACCTGCAGTGAGCTTAGAGACAGGGAACGCTCTTCTATATATACGCTGTATAAGTCCAAGTCTAATCCTAAATGTCAAAACTGTGTGCTGCATAAATATATATACATAAACTAAGTTAGAAAAAAAAACAAAACAATATTACATATTTTGCACTAATCTTCCTTTTTTTCTGTATGTTTTCTTTTCCCATTTCCCCCTCTCAAATTCAGCTATGACTCTTTCTGCATGAAAGTAGGCCACTCAGCCAACACTGTTCGATTTCCTTATCCAATCAGGAGCAGATCCCATTACCACAGTTTTAGTCAATGACTTCATTTAGATTTAACTTCCTCAGGTTTTTGGCTCAACAAGGCCTTGATAGATGCCCTGTCAAATTTTGTACAATGTGTGTGGGTGTGTGTGTGTGTATGTGTTTTAGCATTTCACACCTTGCAAAGCCAATTTTTCAAACAAATACTACATTGAGAGGATGCACTGCTCCTTATGGGGCCCAAAGCCCATGCCCCATAAGAAGTGTGGTTTTTTTGGTCAGGAGCTAGGTTGGGGACTATGGTGGACTAGGCATCAACTGGTAAGGGTTAGGTTTAGGGTAAGTAATCTTATTGGTAGATTTTCTTGCAGTGTTTTGTTAATTTGTTTTTATGTTAAGTAAAAATTAAATTTCAATAACATTAGTGTTATCAATTGATAACATTTTTTTAACCATATTATCCACACTCTGGTGCTCTCGTTAATCGCTTCCTTAGAAAGCTTGGAATATAAATATGCACGCAGCTGTGCCAGCCCATCCTGCCACACTCAACCAATTAAAATGCAAGCAATTTTCTGATTTTTCTTTGTAGCAGAAAGCAGGTAATGTAGTCCAACATTACTCAATAGCAACTAAGGGAAACCTACGGCACTAAACACGCTTACAAGTAATAGCAAACTTATTCAGGGAACAGCGATAAGACATAATTTGTTTCCTTGTTCTTTTGTGTCCCCCTTTCTGATGCCACCCTGAGCAACTGCCCACATACCCTATATCAAAAACTGCCACTGTATGCCATCCATCCATTTCCTTGCGCTTATCTGGGGTCATGCCGTCGGGATAGCAGCCAAGGTAGGGAGGCCCAGACTTCTCTCTCTCCAGCCGCTTGGGCAAGATCCTCTGGGGAAATCCCAAGGCGTCTCCAGGCCAGCTGGGAAAAACATAATCCCTCTAGTATGTCTTAGGTCTTCCTCTTGGCGCCCAGGAGGCATCCTGTCAAAACGTCCACCGTATCGTTTTCTAAAAATATTTTATTGTCAACTTGAGATTCTCAGTTTTCTAGGTTTTTATAGTCAGGAAGATTTAAGGGAAGTAATTTAGTTTTAAACGTTTATTTAGAAATGTCTTTCTCCATTCATTTCCTATGGAACTTGTGCGATGAGGAAACAGTCGTTGTCCTCATCCAGCCGAGTGACCACCGTTATTCCTGCATGAAAAATTTAGAACTACTACACATATATGTGAACATGCAAGCGCAATACAATAAAGTTAAACATTTTCAACTTTTGTTGTGGTTTAATAAATCTGTGTTATGTAATAGTAACGCATTACAATGTTCAGATTAATCGCATGTGATGAGGCGTTAACACTGACAGCCCTTATTAAAATATTACACAAAAGTAAGAATTTTTGCTTTCGTACCGGAACAAATATTTAACATTTAGCAATTATAAGGCTCCTCATAAATGGAAGCACTGAATGAAAAGGAATATGTTATGCAAAACATTAATATTTCTCAAGTTCAGCTATGAGGCATTTGGGTGCCAAAAGAGCTGGCAGGACAAACTCCTACCACACTTGCTGCCAGTGTCCCTATGTTTAACGTCCCTTAGACACTTGTATCTTGACCACACCTTTCTTGTATAATTCTGGCTTAGTTTTGTCAGAATATTTTATCAATCTTTCATTCAAATGGTAGAGTTTATTTTAATTAGTTTCCTGCTGCACACCCAGTGTTTAAGCAAAGTCTATACATTTCAATAACTTCAGGGTTTTGAAGCAAATCCGATTTTTCAATTCCAAAACCTGTTTTTATTTAAGTGTAGTGTCATTTTCCCATGTGTCCATGTTATAAGCCACCGGGACACCCAGTAGAAGCAGCAAGATAGAGTGAAATCCTGGAGGATAGGAGAAAACTTTGAATTTGAAGGATATTTATTTTACAGCAAGACAATGATCACTTGCATACACCTAAAGCTACATATAAATTGTTAAAAAACTACAAGGTGGATGGCCTGGAGTGGCTGGTGAGTCAAAACCAGACCTCAATCTCAATTTTTTGCCAGAACTTGAAAAGGGCAGTTCATAACCAATTCCCACACAACCTGACAGAGCTTGAACAGTTTTGCAAGGCAGAATGAAGTAAAATGTTGTAAATCCTAAATTCTGATTTGAAGTGGGGGAATATTTATGCAGTCACTTATTTCATGTAAGATACTGTATTTAATTGTCATTGTTTTGTAGAAATCAGTGTTTACCTTGACATGACACAGGTTTGTAATCTTTTTTGTCCATAGAATGCACATTTTATTAAAAACTATTTCCTTGTAAATGTAATTAAAAGGTTAAAACATCCAAGGGGCTGAAAATATTTTAAATTTATTGACACTGTAAAAACTAATCAGATGCCTAAATATAGTATTTTATTAATAATGATTGATGATGAATTTGTGAAAACTTATCAGAACTGTATATAAAATATATGAATGAATATATCTGAATATTTTTTTGACATATGTAAATGTTTCCCCCCCCAATATATATAAGCAAATAACTGTAGATAATACTTAAGACTTGAAACAAAAAGTTACTTTTTGCCTTGCTTTTTTTGTAGCTATATCTGATTATCCCATGAGGGTAGACTCAGTTTATTTCTCCTTTTTCTGTAATTGGTTGTGTTGTTTTTGTTTGGGCTACTTCCCAGGTCAGACCTGCTTCAGGCACTTAAAAGACTTAATCCCCAGAAGTGTTGAGACTCAACTTATTTCTTGGTTTTATCCATGTGTGACAATATCACTGCTGTGTTATATTTGTTGTGACAGCTGGGCTCACAGTGGCTTGTAATTTAGCTGCCTACACGTCTCCCGGGTTTCTATTAGGATAAGGACAAACTATATGTGAATTTTTCAGAGGACATTATATAAAAAAATAAATAAATAAATTGAATATTTATAGTTGTTTAAAAATAAAATTACTCATACAAATTCTGTATGATTGTGCAATGCTTCTCTATAATAGATAATAGCAGGACTTCACTGCAACTCAGGTAGCTCAAGGATTTAAGATAGTAACAGAAACATCTGTAATCAGAATAGCAGATGTTTAATTCCCATTGACTGAAATGTCAACTGCATTTTTGAAGAGTCAGTAAGAACTGCTACAAGTCTGGAGAGAATTTTGTTAATAGAACATTGTTAAATAAGTCTATGTATCTTTTGTTTTCTTTTGATGGATAATAGAAAGACAGTCAATAAAACAGGGACATATCCCAGAACTTATCCTGTAGCCTGACGTTACTCTTACTGCATTATTGAGTCTTACAATGATGCCACAGTGCCACCTGGTTATCAAGTCTTGATACTGCAGTTTGATGGAATAATGCAGGCTATTGGCTGGATAGAGGTGATAAATAATTTGGGTATAAATAAAAAAATAAATTAGATTTTCTGAAAAAACAACAAACAATTAGAATATATCAACATAGAAAATACTTTATAGAAAGTTTGAATGGCAGATTTTCATGAAGAACATTTATAATCTACAGGGTGGGTCATAAGTTTCCATACATAGGAGAATGTAAGATGTATAGTTTATATTTCAGATACCCAAGAAAATGCATTTGACAAAGAGCAAAGAATTTAAATTATACTGATGGCTGGATTGGGAAGCAGTCTCATGGTCGCACGAAACTTTAACAGAAAACATGGAACGAGCATCACACACGACACTGTGGCAAAACTTATTTGCAAGTTTCAGAAAACTGGAAATGTTGCAGATCAACCACAAAGTGATCCAAGACGTGCAGCGGTTACGCAGAATTGCACAAAAATAAAAACTGTTGTCCAATATATCATTTTTATTTTTTCTATGGATGCAAACTCATGGCCCACCCTGTGGATTCTGCATCCATAAAAATAAAAAAAAATCAAACTTTTAGTGAGCATAGTTGCTCAACTTATGTCTAAATTAGAAGTGGTCAATTCCCAAACTACTGGGAAATGCTGTCGCATTACATATTCTTAAAACCTACAAGACCCCCTTTATTTACGGTCTGCATTACTCTTACTGCAGACTTGTCATAAAGGCAAGACTGTAAGTCTGTTGTAATTTTACTCAGTTGTAATTTTACTCAGATAAGGGTATCATTACAATATATTCTTACTCCAGTAATGTAACAAACTATTATAAAAAATACTCAAGAGTAG
This sequence comes from Brachyrhaphis roseni, assembly GCA_903066815.1. Lineage (NCBI taxonomy): Eukaryota > Metazoa > Chordata > Actinopteri > Cyprinodontiformes > Poeciliidae > Brachyrhaphis > Brachyrhaphis roseni. The sequence continues at coordinate 12,145 of CAEFZY010054333.1, read as the reverse complement.
AAAAAAAATAAAATAAAATAAGATTAAAAGATTAAAATAAAAGAGTTGGGGGAACTCCTGAAGACAATTGATTGTGCTGGATTTTATTTACATCTACCACAGTAAAAGTAAAAACTCTTTTTGTGCTTTTTTTTCTCTCTTTTGTATGTCTAGATGAGATAGCTGGAGTCCAGAGAGTTTCTTCAACCTACTAATGAAAAACACCTTTCTCTAATTCAGTTTTAACCAAATAAACATTTGTTTTGTGGGTACTTTAATCTCGGTCCAAACTCTGAGATAAAAAAGAAATAAAATAAAATAAATGAGACTTTGTGAATAAAAACCTTTTTGGATTTATCTTGGGTTTAATATATATATATATATATATATATATGTGTGTGTGTGTGTGTGTGTGTGTGTATGGGAATTCAGTCATCTATGATTCATGGTTTACACAATAAATCTTATGGATTTATTTGTAAAAAATATTAAATGTGCCTTTTTCCAGATATCTCTCTCGTTTCAAGTTGAAACTTAATGCTTTTTATTTTTGAAATCTTATTTTAAGTCATCCACTTCATTACCAGGTAATGCTGAGCTTTAAATCTGTCCCAGAAGACACATCAAAGTCATTTCACTGTCATCCACCCAAATCCTACATGCATTTCAATGGACAAAGCACACTTGTTTAAGCAGAAAATGTTATGTTCTCACTCTCAAAGTCATATTATTGTTGTACGTAAAGATGACTTCACCCACCATCAATCTGTTAACTATGGATTATATGCAGGATTAAAATTCCAGAGCAGTTAGCTGCCTGCTGAGAATAATCAAAGCGCATAAATCCACTCATTACCTTCAGGAATACACACTCTGTCATAGCTGCACAATTAACTTCAAAATATCACTCGGCAAGTGGGATTTACTCTCCAAAACCTATTTTTAAAGTTAAAGAACACTGAAAATCCAACTCTATTCAAGTTGTTTGGCTGATTCTATTTTTTTTTACTACCACAGAAAATTTGTTTAGAGAAGCAACCACATGATTTGCTCTAACTTATGAAAACCTTTAATTTAAGCAAAACATTGTGTAAAACATACTGAATACAGTAATTAAATTCAAAATACACCTGTGAGTTACTCCTATGATGAAAAGAATATCACTGAGTGGCAAAAAGCAACAAAATTCAACATTTAAATTGTAATTTCATAAAATATTGCATATTTCTGTTTTTAACTTGAAGATTCAGGGCTACATAAAAAGCAAGCATCTGGAGAGTTCTGACTGCTATGTGCAAAATCAGTACTTTCTGATAAAAAAAAACTTCTCTTAAGTACTACTCAGCATTGTGCAACTGGTAAAAGCAAAGAAATCTTAAACATTTTATTTTTGTAAATCATAGCTTTGAAGCTGCATTTCTTATCTTCTGAATGTTCCTGTAAGCTGTGTTGGAGCCATAATCAGAAATTGGTCAGAATCTGATTTCACGATAAACAAGCCAGGTGGCCTTTATAAGATTTCTGATTGAGAAGTCAAAAGAGTAATCAATGTATTGTCTAGCTTACAAAGAGCACTTGTGGAAAGCTTCAGAAAGTCCTGAAAAAAGTAATTACAACTTTTCTGATTACAATGTTAACCGCAGTTACACAACTACACAACTACAATATCCACTATACACACTCATTGTGCAGTTCTTCACTGCCAAAGAAAAAGTAGATTGTTGAATGTGGTTTGGTCATTAGAAGCCAGAGTTTAACTGCACAAATCCTGTATTTGCACAAAAAACTCCAAAGTTCACAGTTGGGAACAACACGGTGTGAGCTTTTCTACTTCGTTTAAGGAAGGATGAAGAGGAAATGAACTGGGGTGAAATTGGAACTAGGTCACATATACAGATTTGATTTTGACCAAAAGAGAAAAAAAACAGAAAAACAAAAATCATTTCATATGGCACCATTGTTTGCAATGCTCAATTAACATGACACCTCCTGTCATTGTAGGGCTGACCAATTGGAGGTCACAACTTGTCCTGAAGTACGCACCCCTTATCTGGAGGATCTGAATATCCCTCAATAATGCCAGGGTTCATCATTGCTTATCTAACATATATTACTTATATGGATATTAAAATGACTAATTATGAGTGAGTTAATAAAATCAGATCAGAAAAATTCCTGGTTCCTCTCCTGCTGGAGAGAGTGGTAATTTGTAAAAACACACAGACAACCAAATAGTGCAAAATTAGTGAAATGTATTAAATTATATTTACAACATATACAGACAAGTTCTTCAAATAGTCCATGAAATCCCAGAGATGTTTTTTTTTTTTTTTTTTTTTCCCATTATCCAAAGCAATATTTAACAGGTTCAGCTCCTTAAGGTCAGAGAAATGATGGGAAAGGATCAAATTCAGTTTGGTTCAGCCCAGAGTGAGAATGAAAGTGCACTTTAGGCTTGAATGCCTCCTACCAGATGGGAAGGAGTTGACAGGAAGTGAGATTTCTCTTGATTCAATGTATGGTTTAGTTCACCAGTCTGGTCCACTTGGCAACAGACAATCAGAATCCAGGATCTTGAATAGGAACCTGGCCAGGGTAGAACAGGCCTGATAATCAATCCTGGGCTTTGTCAATATCAAAAATCATTTTATTATAATCTATACATGCACATGTCTTTTCTTATCACTATAGTAAATAAGTTTATATTATGAAGAATTAAACTCACTCAAATGTTACGGTTCATGCATTAACATCCACTGCCTGAGCCATTGTAACACTGTTTGCTAGAGATTAGGGTCAAAAGATAAGAAGTGTTTTTTTTTTTTCCTGTATTTTGAACACATAAATTCCTTGGCTAGGTCATGCCTATACTAATCAATGCTCAACTTCATCTAATCACTTTAACTCAACAGTTATTTATTAAATTGCACTGTGAAATAAAATTCCACTGCAATAAAACCCAGCTTCCAGAGGGTGGCAGTGTGCCCAATGGTATGGAGTGGACTGAGGTTACCTTTGTAGGTCTGAGTCATCTACTCAGTCATCTGACAAAGGGAATTGAAGTTAAACCTTTCATCTTAAATGTAGTCATTGATGTAATAATTACAAAACAAAACAATTGAGTCTGAATCTCAAGTGCCTGAAAGGAGGAAAATCAAGTTGTGGTGAGGCATTAGTTTAATTAATAAATCAAAGATTTAAGGAAAATGCAATTTATGTTTGAAAGTTTGGTTGAAAAGTCTACATGTTTTATCTCTTTATTTTAGCATCTTTGTAAAAGTATTCACAATCACTTTGTTACATTTCACTGTGTTTAAATGTTTTACAGTCATTATAGGAAATAGATTAATCAAAGTGGTGCACAACTGGGAAGTGAAAGAAAAATTATACATAGCTTTAAGATGTCTTTATGAACAAAAATGTGTGTTTTTGTACGTCAACTACTTGGCTTGTATCAAGCAGCAGATGACATTTTATGGATTTGGTAGGGTTGAACTTTTATTATACTTCTACAGATAGTGAATAAAATTGTGCCTTGTTAAGTTTTCCAGAATCTGGAATAATGTTCTATACCTTGTTTCAAATTCAACCTTTAAATTGCAATAATTAGCCTGTCTGTTTTGTTCCTTTGTCATTATGATGTTGCTTGTTCACTAATGCTTTCCAGTAAACCACAGAGGCCTTCAAAGAACAGCTGTATTTATACTTAGAGTAAATTATTCACGGGTGAACTCTTTTAGCTTGGTCACTTATTTAGACAATAGGTTGCACTTAATTTTATTTGGGGATGTCTTCATTCCCTTCCACTTCCACATTAATTTACTACGTTTTTAGCTCTTGCACTTACAATCTCAATAAAATCCCTTAGAATTTGAGTTTGTAGTGTCAAAAAAATTGAAAAAAAATCAAAAGGTATGAATACGTTTGCAAGGGATTCTACTTTAAGTTGAGGATGATTTCAGTGAGTCAGAGGAACATATACTGAATTTGCAAAATCCCTTGCTTAGGTTTACAATATGGACTCTTTTCCATAATGTTGTGAATAATAAAATCAAAGGCATATGTGGTGAGCTGAGATTTTATTGCTGTGTATTGTTCCTCAGTGTTGATATTTTAAACATGGAGGTCATGTATTTTTGTGAGGCAGTCACTCATAAAAATGTTGTGAACCAGAGGGCAAACTAAAAGTCAAAAGACTGAGAGTGAGCTGTGTATTTGTGCAGCAGAGTGTGAAGTGAGCAACAGAGAATTCAGACACAATCAATAGCTGAAATTGTGCATGTGCCTACCTAAATGCATGAAGACTGTAGAATGCAGCAATAATTTAGGTAAAATTTAATTTGCCACAGGATAATGTAATCTCACATGGATTACTGCTGTAAAGGCTCCACCTCCCTGGTCAAAATTATCTGTTTTGTGAGTTGAAGATTGCATTGATGATTTTATTGAATGCAATAAGTAAGGTTTTCATTTTATTTTATTTTATTTATTTATAATTTCCTAGTATCAAAAAAGGAGAGAGCCAAAAAAACCTGGCAGAATAAGGATGAGGTTGCCCACAGCAGCATCTATAGGAATCACCACTGCTCTGTTGCTCAGAATAAAAAATAAAAATTCTTGATATTTGATGCACATGAAAGGGAGGACTAAGGTAAATTAGAAAGCAAGGTATATTCTTTTTTTTTATTTCCTCTTTTTCAAATTATTTTGAAAATGGGAGATGAAGATCGATGTCACGATTAAGTAGATATTCTGAAGATAATTAAAACCTTTTGTGGGAACTGTTTATGGGACAATTATGAAAAACACATCGAAAGAGCAAAAGACCTTCAGGGTACAACTGTTGCTCAAACATTAACCTCATGCATGAGTCATCAAAACTAATTTTACCTACATCTTCTTTGCTTAGATGTAGGTAAGCAAGGAAGTTTTGCAAACTTTTCCTTTGCAAAAAGAAAAAGTTTTGCAAATGAACTCCTAAACAAAGCTGATGCATTTTGAAATGCCTATCCTTGAGTCTGACCAACTTAGAATATATATTTTTATGCTTGGAGGACCAATGTAATGTGAAAAAAAATAGTACAAAACTGAAAGAAAAGACAACTGTGCAGATGCTACTACAGTGTGGTTTGCAGTTCTTGCATTTACTCAGTTTCACAATGGTCTGTTTGTGAATGTCTCCCATATGATCACTGTAAAGTGTGTTTTTTTTAATACCCAAGAGGTCTTATAATACTATTGTCTTCACACGGAAACAAGAGAATGCACTTAGTGAGCTCTGAGCATGTGGCCGCTTTGCAGTGTGACCACACTTGACAGCAGTTGTCACTTCTGACATCATTCCTGGAAAACAATGGCCTTTTCCAGGTAGTAGAACGCCCCACTGCACTCCAAGAAATTGACTCGAACAGATGGTGTGGTCAGTTCAATGAGCATCGCACATTTCTCTTCTCAAAAGCCGTTTACTTATGCATTCATTCTGTCTCATGTAGGCAGCTAGTTTGAGAAAATGCAAGACCATTTTAATAAATTAGAATATTATAGAAAAGTTGATACCTTTCAGTACCTTAAGAACGTCATATTGTCTTTCACTCACAACTGGATAGTTCCAGCATTTAGTACTGTGAATGTGTTCAATGACTATAGATTAGCAAACATAAACTTAGAAATAAGCTTATTAAAAAAGGGAGATATTATATAAATTGACAACAATGGCAGTAAAAAAACTGTTTAACATATAATGCTTATGAATACAGTTTACACTATCATTGGGAAGACTGCTTTGTTGAAAGTGACCTAGCAGACAGTTACTGACAATCTCAAGAAAGAAAGCTAGAACTTATCTTAAAAAGTTGGATGTTCAAATTGCTGCATTCAAGTAAAAAATGTGTACATTTAAAAAATGTAATTACTGAAACAAATGTTACTTTTTGGTATTTTAAGTCATTACGATGCACTTGCAAATCCTCATATGATTCTACTTAAATTTTCAAGAGATACCCATAAAATTACACCCTTGATTGAAGAGACCAGACACAGGGAAGTTGAAAATCTTACAATGTATATAATTGACACAATATTGCAGGTACAACAGCAAGTGAGACATGTTATTGTAGATATTTCTCCAGCTCTTTATGGCACCTGTTTTCACCATAGAAACACTCTCAATAAATTTCTGATAACAATAAAATCAATGTAAATCTAAACCAGAAATAAAACATTTCTTTTCCCCATATATTGTTACCACTTTGAAACACTCTTCAAACTCCCAGCGCAAATAAGGACATTGTTTTTGAAATGAGTAGTATGGATTGCAGTTTTGCCACCTTCTGTGCATTGCAAAAGTGTTCATACAGTAGAGGCAAGTTGAAAACCATTGTTGAAAAAAAGCCACTTTAAATCCAGTTTACAGTTTTCCACAAGTCTTGTAGTGGACACGCAGAGCAAATGGAAATGTGTGCTCTGGTCAGGTAAGCACAATACTGAACATCCTAGCCAACATGCAAGCCACAATGTGTGATAGAAAACTGGCAATGTGCATCATCATGAACACACCATTCACACAGTGAAACATGGTGGTGGCAGTATCATGCTGTGGGGATTATTCAGTTAAGCAAATTTGGGAAAAATAGTTAAATTTGGTCAGAGGAAGGTTGGTGCAAAATGAGGAGCAATGCTCTAAAGGTCATCTTCCAGCAGAACAACAACCCCAAACATAGGACAAAAGGGTTTAGATTAAAGAATATTCACGCATTAGAATTATCTACTCAAAGTCCAGATATAAGTCAAATTCAGAATTTGTACCAAAACTTAAAACTTCATGTCTCTATCCAATCTGACTGAGCTTGAGCTATGTTGGAAACAAAATTGGCAAGATGTTTAGTCTTTAGATGTACAAATCTTGCTCAGGTATTTCCCATAAAAGATGTAATTACAACATAATATGATTCTGCAAATTGTTGCTGAATACATAAAAATATACTTTTCAAATTTTTATTTGTAAAAAAAAAAACAAAAAAAACATTGAAATGTTTTTCTTCAACTTGACATTAATGTGATGCTTTGCTTTGGTCTATCACAAGAAAATCTAAATCAAATTTATTCTAATTTGTGTTTGTAAGGTGACAAATGGATAAAAAAGGTTGTATGAATACTTTTGCAAGGAACTGAGCAGCGATGAATGAAGGCAGGGCTGTAGGATACATGCTGACCTGAGATCAGTGCAAACCATTATCAAGCTTCCTTTCACACTTTGGAGCTTCATGTTTACACTCCGTCACCGTCCTCAAACAGGACTCAGCATGCCGGACCACATCTATCTGCATACACACATTCCCAAATCAATAGTCATTTCTGGAAGGTGTTGACTTTCTCATTGATCGAGTACCTTGTGATGTCTTTGTGCAGACAATACCATTTTGTGGCCTCATAAAAGTGCATGTTTTGGTAAATGGGAGGGGAACAAGGAGAGCAAACTAATGAGATCAGAAAATGAATGGAAAAAAAAGGGCGAGGTTTGGAGGGGGTTGTGCAAATTTCAGCCAATGACATTGTGAGGGAGTCACTGAAATTGAAGTTGTCGTTCTAAAGTCAAAGGGTTGTCTTTGAGCTGGAATGTCACCATGACAGTGAGTAATTTCTTACTTTTATTAGGGCGTTCACATTTATTCTCAGTCACACACTGAGACCCTTGCAGTGTTACTAAAGGTTTTTGTTAAAATATATTGTTTTTTTTTTTTTACCCACCAACATTGTACCATTTCTCTCTTTATATCTTTAATTTGACCCCAAAGTATCAAAGGCAGTCTCAGGCACATTTTCTAACTGGGGACAAAAAAAACAACAAAAAAAAGACATACACAGTCAAACAGAAACAACGCATTCATTAATAGAGCTCTTTTTTTCTAGAAAAAAAAAAAGAAAAAGAAAGAAGACAATATAAGAGACTTTTCTATTATCACGTGAAGCAAATGCACTTTGGAGTTGGATTATTTCCAAAAATCTAGGTGCACAGAGAATATTATTTTTTAATATAAACTTCCATGGACTGTCCCATCTGGAGCAGTGACACATTTTAAAAATCACATCACTTTAATTCCTCTATTTCAATCTCGTTGTCACATGCAATTCTGACAGTACAGAAGCCATTAATACAGAATGTGAGCTATTACAGCAGTAGTTGAAAATGCTATTTTTGAAAAATGGACTATATTAATCTCCTATTGCTGTCAGTTTAACAGCGCTCTGTCATACATTGTTAGACTGGAGCATTTTAATAGACCAGAACGTTTTAATAGATTTCCTTTCTGTGCCACCCAAACAAGATTTATGCAGGCTCTTTTGTTTGTCCCCTCTTTACTTTATCGGTCACAGACAAGTACACACATTCGGATTTACGCAATGAACTCATACATACATGCAAGTATTGTCCCTCATCCTGCATGTTAATTCATTCGAACTGAGAACTGCAACACATCTTTAAATTAAAATGTGGTACATGGTTTCTCCCTAGCAAGCATCTTATCAGGAAAAGGTATAATGTTTTCCCAAGACATTCCCTGGAAGGTTGACACATAACAAAGCACTGTGTCATTGTCATCTTTGCCTCGACATCATGTAGAAGCATGAAGAGAGGTCTTTATAGCTGATGAGCAAAAAAAAAACTAAAACGAGGGAGAAAGGAGTCAGACCAGACTAAGAAGTAGCAGTCATATGGAGAAGTTGCATGGAAATAAGTGGCAAACAGATCATGATAGAAATACATCAGTAGGGGAATTTGTTTGATATTTTCCCCAAGAAAGCAAAAAAGAACAAACAAAAAATATGTACACTGCTTCATCTGCTATTAACACAATAGTAAATTTCAAGGATGTGCTTGATTTTCCTTGACTGTAATTGTTGCTACACGCACACATAAAGCCCACAGCACTAAAATTCTGACTGTGTACAATAGCTTTGATCTGCCGTGAACATTGAAAAAATGTACTAAACAACTTGAGGGCAGGAAAGTTGTATTTCTGCTTTTGCGTACATTTCTGCCCTCTGACAAGGGCAGCCATCTAACTAACTTCACTGTTCCACTCTCTGTCAACTGAGAATATGTCCGGTCATGTGAGCACTTTGCTTAAACCGGAACCTCAGCTTGATGCTACACTGCCAGCAGGAGAATGGGGGTAACTGGGTGGTGTGGGAGTTGGATGTGGTGGGAGCAAATGAAGGAGTGGCTGGAATGGAAGACAGGACACGTTTCTCCCCAGTGTAGACGGGACATGTCTGTGTGAATATTATGATGACTTTTATTGCAGATTAGAGATAAACGGGCAGAAAGTGCTGACGGCATCAGCTCAGATCCCGCCACAGGAAAAGATTAAATGTAATAACACTGCAAAGCCTAATGCATCAACAGGTCTAATGGGTCATGTTGTTCAGATTATCCTTCCTGAAAGTTGTTTTTTGAATATCTAGTTTGTGTTTTTTTTTTTTTTTTGCTTTTAAACCAGTGATGTGAATAGTCTAATTATTGCTCTATTGATAACTTCTAATAAATAAATAATTTCTACAGATTAAAAGTGGAGATCAAATGTGCACATAGGGGCTACCACATTTCTCCATTCTCCTTCTTCCCATCATGTCAATATCTAAATTACTGCTAGCTGTACAGTCTTATAATGTCTTAGGTGAAAATATTATTTTAGAGAACCCAAACACTAGAATCAAACCATTAGAGGATGCCAAAAGACCAACTCTAACAGTGTCATAGAATACCGACAAATAAAGAACAGGAGAAGAACAGAAACACAGATCAATACTCATGACTCCATTGTGTTTTAAAACCAAAGAAGGTCCATTGGAGTAATTTTTGCTATTGTTTCTATTAATTGGCTTACTTTTGGCAAAGAAACTAACCCCTAATATTTCCTCCTTGTCTGTTAAAACTCTCCAGTGCCCCATGTCCCAAACTCAGTCCCAGGAAGAAGAACTCTCCCACCAATTATCGCCGCAGCAACAGGATGAGCAGTGAAAGCAAAAGGATGCTGAATGAAGGGAGACTTTGTGACGCTGAACCTCTCACTTCCTTGTTCCTTGGTGGGTAGTTATAGACTCTGGGTGGTTCGGTCACTGGGGCAACAAGGCGTGGCCCCCGGGAACACATGTCATCTGCACACATGCCACTTCCTGATCCACTGACATCATCACCTATAAAGAAAAAAAATGGTGTTTCTGTGACTGTTAAGCATGTAGTAATTACATTTTATATGCCTTTACATTAAGTTCCCCTCTCTAAAACTTCAAAAAGGAAAAAGACATCTTTCACTGAATTTTCTTAATGTTACGATGCTACAAGAGCATTCTTTGAAAGCCTACCTTATGGATTTTCCAGGTTAAACAATGTACAAAAGCTGTCTCATTTAATATATGTCTTGGGAAAATTAACAACTCTACAAATAAATTAAGAGACCATGATTTCAGTTTACCTTGATATAAAGTTAGCAGCATATCAACCACGATTTGAGAAGATAATTATACAGCTGTGACACTGTTGCATATGTATCTTGTGTTTCAGTTTTGCACAATGATAAGATAAGTGACAGTGTTACCTTTCTACGCAGCCTTTCTAGGCTACGCAGCTGGTAGCCTAGTAAATAAAAGTGATTTTCTCCTAAGCTAAGGAGCCATAGATTTTTTTAGGTGTTGATGAAGTTCATTTTACGAGCAAACATGGGCCAGCTACCCATATTAAAGTATGCTGAAGTACTAAGAAATTAGAGTTCCATGTCTTCAAAGATTTTGTCATATTGTTTCTGTGGTTTAAAGTTTATTAATGCGATGTCAGGGAAAGTGCATGTTTTCTCCAGATCTAGGTTGTGCGTTTATGCTTGTGCATGTGTGCTTGTGAGACTTTTTCTTCAAACAGGGATTGGGCGAGGTGGATCTTTTTGCAGACGATACACCTGGCTGCAATTATGTAATCACCAGCTGGGGTTCTTAAGGAGACGTTGAAGGATTATTTGACGCCTGATAGTTTGCCTATTCTGGGTAGAATCAAGCCACCAGGGTCTCACTGCTAGCACTTTGATCTGTAGTTTCCATTTAAAACTGTTGAGAACCTGCCTATTGCGTCATTATTCTGTGCTCTCCAGGTTGAACTCATTTCTGGCTACTTCACAAAACACCTCATCAAAGCTCCTTGTGCCAAATCTCCTCCAGACACCTACCTCCTTGGTCAACCACAGCAGCTCTGAAACTACCTACCTGCCTGCCCGCTCTCCAAACCTTCCACTGCTCAGACTTCGCCCTCACAAACCACTCGCTCTATGCAGCTTTGCACAGATTGAATCTCTGCCCCCGCCAATGACTATGCCACCTCACAAGACCGTAAGCTGTTCCACAATCTCATTGTTTACTGCAAGTTATCACCCGTCTCACAGTCTTTGCCTTGTTTTACAGATGCTGGTTCCAGAAACCAGAGCCCCAGACCCTCTGCAATGTTATTTTTCTATTGCAAATAAATAATTTCCTTTTATGCTGTGTCCAGTCCATGATTCTGCATCGGTGTAAAAAAACTACTTGGACATATGATAATGCAGGCCATATTATACAGTAGCTGCACTGCCCCTTAGGTTGTGGTGAAGTGTCAGTCACCTGGCTGAAAGAAAGCTACGAAACACTTTCCCTTGATTACAAGAATGACAAATTAAAATGTTTGAAAGTAACTTGTGACAAACAAGGAGAGTCAAAGGCTCGGAGGTAAAGGCAACCCACCAGCAAAATTTATGTAAGGGCTACACACAAACATTATAGCAATGACCTGATGATAGTACAATATTACATATTTCAATAGCAAATTCAGTTCTTTTCTAAAAGCTTTCTTAATAAGTTCATTAACAAATCCTTTTTTAAAAGTGCTGAAATTCAAACTGATATATACACTGCCTGGCCAAAAAAAAAGTCGCCACCAAAAAATGGTCACACTCTCTAATATTTTGTTGGACCGCCTTTAGCTTTGATTACAGCCCGCATTCGCTGTGGCATTGTTTCAATAAGCTTCTGCAGTGTCACAAGATTTATTTCCATCCAGTGTTGCATAAATTTTTCACCAAGATCTTGTATTGATGATGGGAGAGTCTGACCACTGCGCAAAGCCTTCTCCAGCACATCCCAAAGA
>CAEFZY010054330.1:0-19207 GCA_903066815.1 Brachyrhaphis roseni | reverse complement strand
ATCCATCCATCCATCCATCCATCCATCCATCCATCCATCCATCCATCCATCCATCCATCCATCCATCCATCCATCCTTATATAAGGTTTAAATTTGTTGTTTTAGTTGCTTCAATTCAAATATCAAAACGCTGTCCCCCATCACTTAAGCCTGAATTGAGATACATTCAACACTCGGTTTGCCAATAAGGCCATCACAAGATCCAGAGTTATTTTTTGCTGTGCTGCTTACAGCAACTTAAACGGTGCCATTGCTGCACCATTTTGACAGGCAATGATGTGGCTCTGAACAGAGTGTTGGACTGATGCAACTTAAGTGGTTGAACTGATGCAATTGTAATGTTTTTGTTTTATGCAAAAAGGTTGAGCTCAGCACAAAACTAAAAACAAACGTAATAAATGCTGGAAAAAATCCACATGAAGTTTAATTTTTAGCAAGGTATGCTTTCTGAAATATTCTCCCTAAAGTTATTTGTTTCTCCTCCTCCCTCAAAAAAAGCAACATGTTGAATTTTTGTTGACGAAAGCTTTAATATACTAAAAGAAAAAAAAAAAAGTTGGAAAAGATTATTTATTTATTTTTTTAAACCATTCCAGGATAAAACACTGCTCTTATTCTTTGGAGCAGATAGTTGGAAATAATCATGCCATAAGTGTGACCTCAAAAAGTAAGACCCATGCAGTCTTTGAATTTTAAAATGCTTTCACATCTTTCTTTTGTGCGGATGCCTGCTGTTGGATCCAGCTCCAAAGTCATTTATTCTGTGCAGAACAAAGAGAAAAAAATCTTTCAGAAACCTTCAAAATCTTTAAAAAGATGTGAAAGCCATGGCACGCTTAAAAGAAAAAAAGACATTCACTTTTACATCAGTGATTTCAGGGTGTGTAAAGTGCCATCTCAACTTCCAGAAACAGAAATAAAGGCAAAAAAAATACTACACTTACTCAGTCTTGACAGTTTGTGGCAAATCATCACTCCACTTTTATAGATAACTGACAGTGGTGATTTTAAAATCCACACAAGTCCACAAGTTGGGTTAGAAATGGCTCTGCTTCGTATGAAGGGAATAAAAAGCAAATCTTCCGCACTGCAGTATTCCTTTAGGGGTTTTCTCTTGTAAAAAATGGATTCACTTACCAAAGAGTTCAAAAAGGTCTTTATAAAGGTTTCTTTATTCGTAGAAAATATCATCAAGTGAGCAATTAAAGGATAAAGTCTAATCTCTGAGTCATTTCATCGCTGTACCTCAGGATTAAGATGTTTCACATTTTTTGGCCCACCAAAACATTTGACGCCAGCTTTCTTTTGTTTTCTTGTTATTTCACATTCCGGGAAGGTCTTTCTTTTTTTCTTTTTTTTTTAACTGGATTGTTTCACTCTGAGTTATGATGATGGAACACTTTTAATATTTCAAGGCTGAAACATCTTTGATGTTGTAAGACACAGAGGCTGACAATTCCAGTGGAGCTCAATGTAAGTCCCAGTTATGTCAGCAAATGTTACTAATCCTCCTGCATTCTTTGCATCCTTGTACTGCAGCTTGTCATGTCTCACAGACTGATTCTTTGTTTTCTGCATCTAGCTATAAGGTTTATCTGTCAAGCGCAAGCCATTAAGCTGTACCCGTTTTTACTAACTTGGAAGACAGATTGTTTTTTAATGCTTTTTCTCTGTGCTTGTATGAAGTCATTTAATTTGAAATTACTTGATCTTGAGATAACCTGTTAAAATTTGAATTTCAGTAAGAAATCGACACATTCTTGCATTGTTATTTTGGAAGAGCATAAACAACCTTTTCAGCTCTTAGCACATGATTTTAAAAGATGGCAAAATGATGCATTTATTCATGGCAATGTGTTTTCTTTTTCAGTTTTGAGATTGCATATGACTTCTTCACAGCAAGAGGTTTTGTGCTTTTTAAACTTTAAATATTTGCTGTGAAGCTAACATTGGTGTGGTGTAAAATTCCTACCAGACATCGAATGCTGAAGTTCACCAAGAAAATAATTAAATCATGCATGTAATTACCATAATATGCCTTTATTTGAAAAAAAACAAACAAAAAAAACAGTCTTAGAATAATCCCAGTTATTGAAAAAACCCTTTTGTAACATGATTGATTGTTTTCTTTTCTGAATTTTCCTTTCCTTAATCTGCAGAATTGGTGAAATGTGTCCTTGTATTAGTCTAGCTCTTAGATGTTAGATGTTGACTTCATTATTTAGAGATAAAATGATGGGTGCAGCTGTGATATATATCCTTCCAATCTGAATAAAAACCTGAAAACACATTAGAGTCTGTGTCTAACCTTCAACTGCTTTCTTCCTCAGATCTGAGCAAAAAGACATTGTCTTGTTTATCCTGAGTAGTGTGGCATGGGTCAGTATGACACTGACTCGCACTGCAGCATTCCTGGGTCTCCTTCAGTTGTAGGTCTACAGGACGTTACGGTACGGTTAAGGTGGAGCTACTGGCATCACACAACACACCCAGTGATTGTAGGACAGAAAGACAACATTGCTTGCAACAAACATAAGACCATTTCAATAACCTTGAGGGGGGGGGAAGAAGAGATAGTGTGAAGGTCCCCACCAAAACTTAGACCAAACCTACGCCCTTGGGTACAGATGAGACTACGTGGTCTGAAAAACGACCACTGGATGGCGGAATGGTTCGCTGGCTGGAAAAACAGGCAGTCAAACCAAGAAGCAAGACAGAGTGTCCGATTATAATGAGACATTGAATAATTATAAACAATTTCAAATTACGTTTTATATGTCTGGTGGTTTGATACTCTGCCCTCCTCATGTTTCTAATAGTGGGAGCTAATGTCTATGTGAGCTATGCTACTTTAGCTGTTAGTAGCTAAGTCCGTGTATCTTTAGTGTCACACTCAGCACTAACAAAACACTAACAAAGGACTACACAGCACACTCAGTAGTAAAATATGGTGGTTGTGGAATCATGCTGTCATGATGTTTCTCTTCAAAGACTAGAATCACAATTGGAGGATCACCTTGGACAACCTCAAACATAAAGCCCAACTCACGATGGAAGGGTTTAACTAATAGGCCCAGTCAAAGTCCAGACTTACAGCTCATTTAGAGTCCAAAGTGGTCTCCCTGCAACATGACTGTTTTGCAAAGAAGAAAAGACAAAATAATAGCTCAGGTAGATGGTAAACAGATAACTCAAAAAACTTGCTGCTGCAGTTGAAATAAAACTAAATACAAAGATACCCTACATTTGGAAAAAATTACTATCATTTTAAAGTTATGTCATAAAATAACATGCAATGAAGTCAACATGTAAACATGAGGTATACCTTTTCCAATGTGCAATAAATAAATTACAAAAATCAATATTAATAATAAACAAAAATCAATACTAATTGCTTAAAAATTTACAACTAGCCTCTGACACCACTTTAAGTTTTGTGTTTCATCCCATTGACTATTTTGCTTGTTTAATCTGTGAACAAGACTAACATGAACCAAAATGTTTTTCTCCAGGGAAGATTTAAACCTTAGACCAGAAGTTTTAATCTCTTCCAAATGGTGAAGTACAATTCTAAGCAGGTTTGAGGTTCTCAAACAAACTTTTTCCAGTTTCTCATTATTAGATTTGGCCTCAAGGCATTTATTGAACGTGTTGGTTCAATAGATACCAAGAAAGTGAGTGACTTAAATTGCATGTCTCTGATCGATTTGGACGTAGCCTGTAAGCCCAATTTTTAGATCTAAAACACTAAACAAAGAAAATGGTTGTCCTACTAGTTAACTTAGAGGAGTGTTGAGGTTGATCTAAAACCTCTATCAACTTGAATTAAGAAATTCTCCAAAGTCAAACTTTCTATTACATCTCCTGAAAGATATGTGGGAATTCAGAGGAACTTAAGTTTTGAGCCAATACCAACTTCTCCAAAGTTTGAAATTTGACAGTAAAAAAATTCACATCAAAAAACTACATGCAGCAAATTCAACCTTTTTAACTCTGTAAAAAAAGACTCATTAGAGCACAGAGCAGCTGCAGTGAACTGCAAATATCTTAAAATATTTAATGGGGGTGTGTGAGAGTTGCTGATAGCGGAGATAACGGATAAAAGAATGAGATGGACTGATACTGCCTGAGTGAGCCCATTTTCAGTGAAAGCGTGAAACTAATGATTCAATGGAAATGCTTTAATAAGTCACATTACACCAGAGCCCAGCAAGTGTGATTGCAAAAAGCTTTGCCACAATCTCTGATAATTTCCCTCAGAGACGTTATCCCAGGCAGGCAGAGGCAATCTCAGTGGCTTTGGCTTTGATCCGATTATTGTCTCCTGTTCTCCAGAGTGAGGCCATTAGTTACACAATTACAGAGAGTTATATTCAAGAACGATTTAGCCGTTTTTTTCCCTCCCCTTTTCTTTCAAAATGCCTACACAGTAACGGCCAATGAGGCAATATATCAGCTGAGCTCATTCTCCATTCATGTGTATGACACTAATGGCATTAACTCACACCTTGAAACCACGGCAGCTTTATGTTTCTGTTTTATTAAAGGAGCTTTCATAAATCCCCACCCAGGAATAACAAATTGCTTCCAAACAAGCAGCACACATTTACTGTATTGATCAGCGAGTAAAACAAATGAAGGATGATTTCAATACTGTGTCAAAGATGCAATAGTGATTTAGCTACTGTGTAAATTTTGTATAACCATACGTACTATTTTTTTCCTCACAAAGTGACTGGATTTAGTTAGAAAGGGGCTTTAATATGCACTCTATGTGAAACGTTTGGAGCAGACGTAGCCATCTCAGAGTAGTATAACAGAGAGCAAGAAACAATTCATTATAGATTAAAAATACATTAAAATATATTTTTTGATTACTCCAATCTATACTTCTCAGAGCTGAGTCTGCTCTAAGAAGT
Source organism: Brachyrhaphis roseni (assembly GCA_903066815.1). Lineage (NCBI taxonomy): Eukaryota > Metazoa > Chordata > Actinopteri > Cyprinodontiformes > Poeciliidae > Brachyrhaphis > Brachyrhaphis roseni. The sequence goes on along the minus strand of CAEFZY010054330.1, from coordinate 14,288 downwards.
TTTTATTTTCAAACTTTTTCCTGTCTTTTAGATGTTTGAATGTGTCTTTATGCAGTGCATGTAAATAATTTTGTTTGACCTGTATGTGGTAGAAGTTTAAACAAGTGTTGGTCAGTTCGGCTCTTCTGAACTAGCTGCTGGCCACGTTTGCTTAGTTAAGCACTTTAATTATCTCACAAACGCAGGCTGGCTGCATTTATCAGGCCTCCTGGAGAGAGTGTCTGTTATCGCTGCCGTCCCTTCGTTTCCTTCAGGAGTCCCCTGGGTGTTATTCTGTGGAGAGAATTGACTTCCTTCACAATCTCTCATTTAAACAGAAGGCAGAGGGCAGAGCGTGGTTCTCTTCTGCCAAAAAAACAGAATGGTTGTTTTAACTTGCAAAACTGTAACCTCCAAAACAGCTGTTAAAATATTCTTTTGAAAAGTACTTCTTACCAAGCAAAAGCATTTTCAGAAAATATCTACTGCTCGTTTGTGACTTGTTTGAGGAAAATGGCGTCCACTGAAATAAATCACCACTAAAATTTAGTCTTTCAGTCGTGTTGAAAGTTTTTGTTATTATGAAGAGCTAGAATAAGGTGCAGGTTAGCTGAAATTTTAAAATAATAAATCTAAAATCGTACTACTGAGCAGGAGAGTTGCGAAAGTGTCTCATGGCCAGCACCAATAACATCTTGGACTCTCCTCTTGTTTCCTGGCAACTGGAAGAAGAAATTAAGCAGTTATGCACAAACATGGATCGCATCGTAGCAACCCTCTCTCCCAGAAATTAGGTTTCCCTTGTCATGTTTTAGGGCAATGTTTGCGTACACTTACTCATAATTTAATGTCTGGTGGCAAAACAATGTAAAGGAAATAATTTATGATGATAAACTCATTACAGTAAATACAAGTTTGACTATTTAGAATTGGGGGAAGGTAACATTTACATAGCACTTTTCAGAAGACAAAATGTTAGACTATGAGCTTTACAGAAGCTAAAACAGAAGGACAGGCATAAAAATTGTTAGAGACACACATGAAAAATATTAAACAGCCAGACCTATCTAAATATGAAATATTATGAACTAGAGATGATTAAATGGAGCTACTGAAACAGTCTTGAAATTTGTACCAATATTTATAAGCAATATTTTTTAAAGGAGCTTATGTCATGGACACCATGGGCATGTTGGGGGCTAATTACCTTATTATTTAAAATTTTTAACATCCGATCCCCCATGTGGTGCCCTGCGTAGAAACTCATGTTCTACATAAAAGATGAAGTGAAGCCATGGACCAAATAAATAAATACAAAAACCTGGCAAGCAGTACTATTTTTTCAAAAATCTCTTGACATTAAATATGTCTCAGTTACTTGATTACCTCATAAAAAACTCTCTTAAAAAAAATATGATCTTTTGTGTTCCTAATTACTGTTTCAGAGGACAACATCCCAGCTTTACATGTCAAAACATTTATTTGTTGCCTCAGAGAGTGGTATCCCAGGAGCTGGTACTCATCCACCATTGCTACTGGTTAATTAGCCTTCTTTCTCCGTGGAGGACTGTTCTCAATTTGACCTTTTCAGAAGGTAAGGCATGTTCAACAGAGCACAGGAAATGAGGTGAGTGGAAAAGGTTTGCAATGGTTAGTTGTGTGCATGTTTGTGTGGCTACTCGACAGTTTCCTAATGGGAAACTTATAAGTTTAGTGCAGAATTTGCCATTTGAATTGCATCAGGCTTGAGGAAATTGGAAACACATTGATATATTTTGAAAAAAGTACCAAGATCCATCTGCAGAGGAGATAAGTGTTTTGTTTTTGTTTTTTTCCAACTGCTTTTAATTCAGAGAAACTGCTTGAAGTACCCGACGATGCACAGTGACAGTTCCAGGGAAAAAACCTGGGTACTGATGACATATTCAAAAGGTGCTTCGATGCAGATAGAGGTTAGCTTGCATGCCATCTTAGTATTTAATGAGATTTCCTCTGGAGGGGTTACAGGCTGCCAGGTTTCGAATCATCCAACAGAACGTCTGTTCTCATTGTCCATTGGAAAAAGGGAACACGATCATTATCTGGCATGGCTTTGGCTCATTAATGGGGACAAGAAGATGTCTCGATATAAATACTTCAAATCTGTCCTCCACAAGTAGAAGTCATATTGTAGAAACTGAACCTCTCAGCAAGAAACAAGGCAGAAATCTGTTACACACAGAATTGTCAAGTGATGCTTTAAAAGTTTAGCCGACCTGAAAAATTTCACAAAGTGTAGCACTTCAAATATTACAATGAATGTATTGAGCAGATTATTTTTTGATATTATGTTTTGATCAGTTTTATTTTCTTCATTATATTTTTTAGATCTACAGATTTTTTTTATTTATTGTGATCAGACTTTATTATTTTCCCTTTGTAAATCTGGAAATTAAAAAGCAACCAAAACCTGAAAGAAATAATGAGCACAGTACAACCAAGCTTTTTCCAAGAATGCTACATTTGGAACACTGAACTCAGACATCAAAAAATAAAACAATCGTCATCCTCATGTAAGATAATCATAATAAAGTATCCAGCTTTAATTTGTGTTGTTTAGATGAGGATTTATATGATTATTTGTTCAGTATGGCGATGAAAATCAGAGGAAACGTCTTAAAACAACAATCTTGGAAACCTAACATCCTGGCACCGTATCCAGGCATTTAAAAGAACTCCATGATGAGTTCAGTTTTGTTGCTATTCTAAGAGCAACTCTGTCCTACCCTACAGAGTTGAATTGGACTTCCATTACAATTGAGTAAAACATCTAGTGGACAGCCCCAGAGTCTGAAAAGTAGCACGACATGATCTGTTTGCCACACAAATACAATGCAACAAAGCAAAAATGGACGATATGTTGAACATATATGCTCAGTCTCTGTTTTTTGTCTGAATAGAAAAAGAAGAGAGCCAGGAAAGGTCGGGATGGAGAAGTAAAGGAGTGTGTGAGTCGATCTTGTGACACAACAAGTGACTGATGGTCTTCTGATGCTGCACTTTTTGCCTGCACTCACATGCTTGGAACCTCAGCACAGTTGGTTCTGAAAATGGGGGTGGTACCAAGTAATTGTTATTTGTGGAAAACCCTTATAACCTAGCAGAACTGAGTGCTAGGTAGATGCCAGTGTAAAATGGTTGTTATACTTTTGTTCACCACAGTAATAAAACGCCACTTATAACAAAAACTTTATTTTATGGCACGAAAGTTTGGAAGCATTTAAGTAGATGTCATTTCTGCTCCTTTTTTGACCAGATGTGTCATTGGGATGCATGCTAGTGTCTGGACTCACTTTTCTCTGAACAACCGTCTCACAGGGAAAGCCTCACTTACATTAGTGAGCCATGCAGTAGTCTTTTCGGAAAGAAAGGGAGTTCAGAGAAACTGCTTGAAGTACATACAACTTCAAGCAGTTTTTGTGTACATACAACACAAAAGGTCTCCTCGATAGTTTGGCTGTTGAATCTCTGCTCAGGCTATCTGTTCTAGCTGTGTCATGAACTGTTTCATCCTCTGGACCTGCCCTTGGGTTACTTCTTTCCTTAAATCAAAGCAAAACAAAGACAGAATGTTTTTGATGGGTGAGTAGAAATCTGCCCTTTTAACCTGTTTACGTTTTCGTTAAGCTTACTCATACTTTTTGCAAATTTTTTTAAAGTAAAAATGCTCACTCCATCATGTCATCAATTAGTGCCCACGCATTGATTCAACATCTGGTTAAAGGATTGTTTTTGGCAAGAAAACAATCTGTTTTTTGTTTATAACAATGCAGAGTAGGAAAATTGGTTACAGATGCTGTGTCACCATTTATATCTTGAAGTATCTGTTGAGTTGAGACTGCCTTTTGTTGTCAGAAAATGACATGAAAATAACTTTTTGCCTTGAAAAAGGGGGATGGCCAATTGTAAGATATCAGCATTTCAAATTTTCAGGATGTCTAAGTTTTCCAGTTCTAAAATCTGATATTTGCCCTTTAAATGATCTTTGTTTTGTGTTAGTCTATCATTTTGTGATCTTTACAGCATCTCATGTTTCACAGCTGTTTCTCTTTGAGATGTTTGGTGTTAAATTTAAGAGCTTTAGCAGCAGCAGTTATAAAAGCCTTTTGGACTCATTATGTTTTCATTTAATGAAGTGGAAAATAAATGCGCTCTCGCTTAATGGATTCCAGTATGAACTGTTAGACATTTCTGATGAGCGCCAGAGGTTTATTTTACCTCCGAGTCTTTCAAAGTTCATGACATTTACAACAGCTTCTTTGGTATTTACGTTGAAGGTTAGAGTGGTCAGTCAGACAGCTTTTAGTTTTCCAGTGAACCTTTGTTTCTTTATAATGATGAGTTATTACAATATATACACAAGTGGGATTGCAGGTGGAAAATATTCAAAAAAGTATTTCAGTATAATCCTATGATCTTCTGTAGGAGTTACAAAAATGACTAAAACATGCATCTGATGTTTTATAATTAAAACAGAAAGAAGCCATCTATAGGATTAATTAAACATTAAAGTACACATTAAGTGTCGTGTGGTGTGTGGGGGAGAAGTGCTTCCTTAGTGCCATGTCATCCAGCCCTAAGCAGTCTTGGGGAAAACTTATAATTAACTGAACGGAGATAAAGTTGAGCTTATTGCTAAACTGGTATGTCTACTGATGGCTCACTAAGTAGCAGCCAGCTGCAGACAGCACTGGCAGGTTAATCAAATATTAATAAAGAATATCGCAAATGACAGTTTAAATACTGCTGTTGGCCAAACAGACATGAGTTCATCAGTTGGAAAGCAAGTGAATACCCGATTTCCTTAATATGGTGGGTCACATTGTCGCATTAGCACATTAGTCTAACCGTGCCTGGATAAGGCGGCTGGACTCACAGGCGTGCAGCAGGGGATTAAGCAATGAAAGTGAAACGTGAATAGATAAAATCAGAGAAATCTTTCATGCAGAAGCTCAGGCATACAGAAACTGATGTTAGTTTTCACCTATTTCAGTCTGTGTGATTTTCTTCTTTTAATCCTGTCATATGGAGCAATATTAGTTATTTTTATGTAACTATGTTAAAGTTAAATATGTTAAGTTGAAAGTGTTTGCATTCAGAGCTGGGAAACTCTGGTTTGTCCACACCTGAATCAAATAAATAGATGCATTATAAGGAGTGTTGGGAACTTAGCTTTTCCCAAGAAAGAAGAAAAAAAATAAATTGAAAAGACACATGAACAAGATCTTAGCTCTAGTACCGTAGTTGTATCTAATTCCTTGACTTTGGGGATTTTGTTATTGATCCCCTTGATTTCTCATATAAAGTTATGCTCTAAGTTCTCATTAATTAAAAGCTAATATAAAATAAAAATATTTTTCTAAACTTTTTTTAAATGGACATGCACTTAAAGTAAGATGGTTTTGTTATTTCCAGTTTAGAGCATATTGAATTCAAAAGTTAATGCAAATCATCATTAGCATGCTATTATGAGTAAAAGGATTAAAAGAAGACCCAGTTTTGGGTCTTGACCCATGAGGACTAGCAACAAATAGTCCTGTTCGATGTTCTGGTTTAAATAAAACCCACATGTTGAAAGTCTAACCCTACTGAGAGGTCTTGTGCGATTTTGCTATCGGAATCTACATGACAACTTTTGAACTTATAATGGAAATTTACATGCAAATAGTTTGAGTCTATTATTACTCTGATTCTGAAGCATTATTGTTTTTTTTTTTTTTTTCAGATACTGGGCCCATTATTATCCCCTTCAGAAATTCCCTATCTCTTCCTTGTCAAAGATGCTTTGATGGAAATCATTAATGACACCTCTGATTGGCTTCAGGGTGAAAAATCAAGAGGTTAATGCAGCTGCTCAGCACAGAGAGCCATTCAGAGCAGTGACAGTATTAAATCTGTCAAGAAAAAAAAAGGATTGCTAACGAAAATGACATCAAGACATGCAGAGAAGCATTTGGAAAAGAACATTTTAACTTTTAACAGGATTGCTGGAAACTGTCAAGCTCAGTAATTCGGTATGTTTCATATAATCTTCTCACTGGGATATGGATGAATAGTCACTTAAAAGTAAATTTTTGATTCACTCTGTGTAGAAGTTATATTGTCATCCCAGTTTTGCTTCAGGGACAAACTTTAAGCTCTGATTCTGTCTATTTTACCTCAGTCTTTCAAGTCAAGTCCTTTTGTAATTTATGAAGCCAATATATGCTTTTCTAAAGAATTTTCATGGGTAGCCTGGAAGGCTCACATTGATGAAAAAAAACAAAACAATAACAAAAAAAAAAACAGGTCTAAACTCTACCCTTTAGACCTGAGGTGACTAAGCCTGGTGTTGCTACTATACCACATCTGTTGGATACTTTTATTCTCCAATACAGTGTACATCAATTGACGGAAATCCCTAAGCATGTCATTTAGCTCTGCAGAGGCCTAGTAACAAAGTGTTTATTTGAATTTGGTGTTTTAGAGAAGGAATGTATCTAAAAATTGCAGTATACCAACTCTCTAGGACTGGACTTGGGCATCCCTGGTCTATACCTGCTTGTCACTGCAGGGGAATTGGTGCCTGTCTCCAGCAGATACTGGGAAAGATTTCAAAATCCATTTTTTTGGAACCAACGTGAATTGTTGCCCTCAGCTCTTCTTCTTTAGCTGGAGGGATTGTCAGGCTTTACAGCTGTTCTCTCTGCCCAAGTTGGCTGGCTGTTCTCTTCCACAGTCTATTATGCAAAGGTTCTGGGTTCTGCTCTCTACAGCAGAAGCACAGAGACAAAAACAAGACTTAATTTAAGATTATACTGGATGTGTACAAAACAAAAAGTAACAATTAATGGAAATCAGTTTCACAACCAAACTTTAACTGAGTTGATCCATGGTTTGTTATTTTAACTAGGCTTTCACTTAGTGCTGGGTTAGTGTATTTTCTTGTGTCTGGACACAATCTCCAATCCCTCTCTTAAGACTTTATGCTGAATTAGTCTTAATCAAGTCACAGAAGTCACTCTGTCATGATCTCATCAAGCAGAAAGGAGGAGTTACATATGTTCATTGCATGTTATTATTCTCGTTTTTGTTTAAGTATCAGAAAGCAGAGTTTAAAAAAAAAAAAAAAAATCAAGATATTTTAGTGCTCTAAGGATTCCAAGCGAGCTCGGTCACTGAGTTTTAAACTAGCAGAACAATATCATTAATTTGACATTTTATTTATTGACATATACATAAATAAAAGGCTTAATCATAGCAACTTTGCAGTCATTGTATTCAGACATTTTTTAACAGTCATAACCAGTGTGATTAATAAAATTGTGCAAATGTGTGTAAGATGTTAGATTTCTGAAAATGAGGTCTTATGCTTAAAAATACGCCATAAAATGTCTTTTCCATGCACCCTTACTGGAAAAAAATGTATTGCCAATAAATGTTTTTGGTATTTAGGACTTTTATTTTGATGATCACAATAGGAATACAAACACAGAATAAGTCCACCAAATTTAAACATTTATATATAAAAGTTAAAGCAGATCTTTGATTAAACCTATTAATTTGTTGAGTCTCACAGTATTTTTCAATTCTGTTTTCCACACTTTATGTCTGCAATAAAAACAAGTTTAACTGCAGAAAAAACTAACAGGCTGATTTTATTATTCATCTGACATTTTGAGGCGACTTCATGTGGAGTGCTCATTTTAATAGTAAGGACAGCAGATCATTTTCACAGGAAATAATGAATAAATAAGGAATCTGGATAATAAATATTTAAATTGTGTCATGATTGTATGGATGGTGACAGCAAATGGTGGGAAAACTTTGTGATGTTGTTTGGTAAATAAGTTGATCCCTTAAAGTAGATTGAAAAATATTTACTTGGTATGATGATGGGAAGAAAAATTGTTTGGTATATATTTTAAGTATCAATAAATAAATTACACTTCTCCCCAGATGACCCACAGAATAAACCCATATTTATAGATTTATATTCTTAATACCACTTGTTTGATCATAGTATGAACTCTGTTTATTACTCAGTTAAATATATTTTAAAGGTATTCTCAGTTAACTTGTTTCCAGAGGTAGGCATTTTTATAAACTGTTCTCTCTCTTTTTGTTTAAAGTACATTCAATCCCACTTGAAATCCTGTCCCACAGTCTCATAGAATTTGATGTTAAAAGGTCTATAAAACTCCTGCAGCTGCTCTATGACCTCCTGCTCAATCTGTACGTGAGTCCTGCCCTTGGATTTGCCGAGGCATCGAGGTTGGCTGCTGCTTTCGGGCTTCTTTAAACAGGGGAAACCTTTGGTTCGATTGAAGTAGAAGTGCTTGTCCGTGATTATCCGTTTCAGCCCTAGAAAGTCCTGGACACGACCCATTTCCCCCGCTGGGTCCGTTATCAGCCGCTCACCACTCACAAAATGCATCTGTGACAGTCGAAAATACTGCAGCCAGTTTTCCAGGTGAAGAATATACATTCCAATCCGAATGGCGTTCCAAGATGTGTCCACAAGACCTAAGCTTCGGTTTTTGAAGGCTAGCTCTTCGAATGTGGGAATGTCGGGCTTCTTAGATAGAGTCTGAGTATAGTCAGAGATGGCTCTGGTGACAGGGTTTCGTACCACAACAATCAGCTTAGTATCATGAGACATGCTGGAGATGCGATGAGGTGCCTCTTTGGTCACAAAATAGCTGGGAGTCTTCTCTAGTGTTATCTGGCTGTCGAGTGTGCGTGGCATCAGACCCCTAGTGTGGGGAGAAAAAAAAAAAAAACATGAATATGTTGGAAAGAGCTTTTTTTTCCCCTTCTAGGAACATTTCTAAATGCTTTTCTTTTTCTGGACATGTACGTCAGGGGAATGCTCCAACTGGAACATAAAAACAGCACCTGAAACTTCATGCATATTAGAAAAGTTGCAAAAAGTAATAGTGAAGTGAGAGCTAATGTCACGATGTACAGTTGGTATTAAAAGTCAAAGTCAAGAAAAAAAAAATTAAGCCTTCTTGCTTTGACCAAAATGTACACTTATAAAATATGTGGTCAACAAAAATACATGACATCCTACTAGATATATTAAAAATGTGATAAGTGCATAAAAGTTTAGTATGCCAGAGCAAATTAATATTGACTAAATGAAAGGTGTAAATTGTACTCTTTGACGTTGGTTTTATTTTATGAAGCCGTAAACATGCTCGTAATAATTTACTGCATTTATGAAGTCATGCTAGGTCAGCAGTCCTTCATCATGACTTAGGGGAGTTTGTACAATCAGCCTTCAATTTCATCCTAAGATCGTTCATAGGAGCTTTACATTGAGCTGCTGTTACATTGTTTCTTATGTTTTTTTTTTTATATTATTGGTGGCTTATTTCAAATGTATTTTTTGTGACTAATTGTAAAAAAATAAGGGCATTTTGTAAAGTAATCTTGTCTAGTAGAATGTGTAATTTATAAGTCAACCCTGTTTTTTATGAGTGATCAAAACATTTTAAGCTACTTCAAACATTTGGGAAACCAAAGTGCATCTTCATTAGTGAGGACAAAGCTTCTGCATTGCTTAACATGAGGTAAGGTAACATTATTATGAGGACAGTGCTGCAAAATTTGAAAATTGCATAAAATACTGGTCTGAACTTTAGAGTACAAAAAAGGGATTCAAAGAATCATTTTCAGAACTTTCTGACTCCAAGGAACTACCTTAGGTAAATGGATGACATGTCTCACTCTCTGCCCGCGTCTTGCGTCACCCTTAAGTGAGCTAAACTAGATGTCTGCACTTCCAGTTCTGACCGTCACATTTCTAATATCACATTTGTTCAACCTAGCATCAAGATTCTCTCTTCAGCAAGGCACTATCTATTTTCGTCTGGCACAGTCCTTCAATATTTGGCGGCTGTCACAACTACATAATGTTCTGATTTTTCCAACTCAATCAAATGTATGTTGATGGTTTTCTTCTGAGCATGGTTAAGAGAGCAAAAAGATGTTGTATAAACTTAGATTATTATTATTGTTTTTGTCTTAGAGTTGAAACTACTCATTATTCAGGTTGGTAAATGCAAGTATTTACAACAAATTGAAAATTAATGCAAATTAAATGAAGACAATAACTTGTTTTACATTTTAAACCTATAAAATAAATCTAAGCAAATAAAGCTATATGTGAGTCTCAGATTTGCTGCTGAGATAAAACACAAAAACATCCAAATTTTGGATGAATTTTCAAATACTCAACAGTGACGGGGCCGGTTGTATAATCAACACATGCATCACAATTACCATCATCATACTGCACCAATAATGGGTCTGCAAGCTTCAGGCAAATGACTGCATTTGTCATGTTCATCAAGGAGAGGTTTCCGTCCAGCTGTAATACTTCATTTTGCTTTGGCACTTTGGTCAATAAAAGTTGATTAACAACCAAATGTGTCTAGCAGTTTGGAGACCAAATGTTTCATTTGCCATTCAGAGACCAGCCATACATTGATGATTGTCTGTTTTCTCCAGACAGAAATGTGACTCAGTTGCTTCATCAGCCCAGAAACTCAGCAATTTAGGAGAAATAATCTCATGAGTTCTTTTGAAACTGGTTATTAGGTGAATGACATCAGAAGATACAATGTCTAAATTTCTATAGTTACTGTTACAAAATGCAGCGCAGTTTCTTGATTTTAGGTACATTACGACACAGAGCTGATGATAAATAGCACACTTTCTTTATTATTATCAGAGGAAGGGTTCGATTAAAACCTAACCTTTCTCAGAGCTTTCTTTCTCAAGGTAGGGGTAGCCATAGGTTACTGCTAAAGTCTTGGAAATATTGATCCATTTAGTTTTATTTATGATCCCCGAGTTGTTGGCTTGGGTGCCTCAGGGCCACCGGGGAACTATTAATCTTTTATGAGAACGACACCTTTCCGAGCAAACAGCTTTGCTACACACGCAGGTGCATGCACACCAACACACACTGGAATAAAAAAAAAGTTGCAGCTTTATCCAAGTTGCTGGATAATCTTCAGAGCCCTTATTTCCGCTGAAGGGAGGATCTTTGATTTCTGACTTGTCAGTTCCATGCATTTTTACTATCTTTAGAAAAAAAAAAAAAAAAAAAAAGATCTGTATGTACTGGTTCAAAACTGCAACTTGTCATATTAGGACTCTGAACTGACAACACTCAGTGAAAGTTCACAAATGTTGCTTTTTAAAATACTACTGCAAGCTGGATTCATGACAGTTACAACTCTAGTCTGTTGACCACATTTCCAAGCATGTCGCATCATTTGCATGAAGATGGTGAGACATTCAGAAAAACAAAAAAAGATAATCAATCTGGAGAATAATTCGCAAAGACATATTTCATTCAGGTTTGCTATTTTGTTTGAATACAAACTGTAAAGGTGAGCCTGTCCATCAGATAAAGTTGCAGTACCTAGCTTGTCTGGAGTTATTGATTTTTACAGCTGTTCTGTTTGTTTACTCCCAGGGAGTCTTAGTGCCTGATAGATTAAATGACTGCTACACAGAAGATATAAAACACTGATGGAGCTGATAGAACAGACAAACACATTTCAAAGTGGAAAGCCAGTGAGAAATAATTTGATTTTTTTGTAATATAGAAAGCCACTTGTTGTTTTTTTTCTAGTTATCAATGCTCTGTTTAAAGAATGGTGTTTAATGCGAGTTTCATTCTGAAAGTAGATATCATCAAAGCGTTTGTCAAAGTCATTCCCTGATAAAAATTAATTTGCATTTGGTAATAAGATCTAGCAAAGCACATTTTGAAAGACGTTAATGTATGCATTACACATTTGGAATCAAAATGCATCTGGATCACATCTGGAGGTGGTCTGACTCATTTTGACAGGATGGTCTCAAGCTGAATCTGTCAAAGTTGGTAAAAGGCAAATTTTAATGTATACATATAATTGTTGCCTAGAATAGAAGGTCAATGATGTTTTCTCCCACCATCTAAAATCATTCATAAAATATTAACTGGCCATTTAAAACTGGTGAGTTACAACCAATAATAGGTTTGACTGATGGACTCTTAAGCAGCCACATCTGGTAACTCATAGCATTTGAATAAATGTTCCCATCAACAACCAATAGCATGTGAGCTTTCATAAATGCAGTCATAATTACAGAGAGAAACAATGTGAAAAGGAGCTCACAGCGGTTGATATACAGTACTACATATAAAATTTGTGTTGGGATCTTATAGTCTAAAGATTGAAAAACATTAATGGCCATTTGACGGCTTCTTGGTTTGCTAATGTGTCTTGGCTAAAGTCCAGTGCTCTGTTCTGTGTTTGGAACTTCACCACAACCTGTTCAATGTGTGTTCATGGAAGAAACAGAGTGCCAAAAAAGCACCTTGTAGAGGTAGTATTACGTCTTCCTGCCAGCTAATGGCACAGCCAGAACCCATCTGTTGTCATTACATCACACCCTTGAGCTGAATCAGCTGCCATGGTACTTCCAGAAAACACAAAGACTCCGCCAGGGTGTATCAAATTGAAAATGGTCTTGTGACATCACACAACTTTCACCATTGGTAGCTAGGGCAGCTGTTACTACTGACTAAGACTATGGCAGATCCAGGCTTTAACACCACATTAAGTATAACATCTATGTGTGATAAGGATCCAGTTCCAGTATTTAGGAATAGGCATTTTAGTTAGATAACTTTGTTATCGCCAAACTTATTTGTGAAGTTTATCACTGAAATTGTTTTTCACCTTGGTTTAATTTGATGGTGTGAAAATTACTTTTCTCCCCACAATTATTACTGTTTCACATGCTTTGCCAGCTTATGCCATGGCGGTGTTGGAAAATTAGTTTACAATGAGGAAAACTCAGAGTGGCCTCAAGTTATTACTGATGTGCATGAATGTGAGTGGAATTGACTTTTCTTACAACTCTGAAACAAACAATGCTGTTTCATTCAAGAGGAACTTCAAGTGAGTTCAAGTATTAGTTGTGATGTAATGGATAGTGAACAAAAGATGTTCCCTGTTGCATCCTTGTGGATACCAAATTGTGATGCCTCTCCTCTTGGTTTGACTATATTGCCTTTGTCTTCTTTTTAAAAGTGTAAGCTGAGGGCATATATAGCAACTGTGTAAACTAATAGGCTAAGCTAAAATGGTAATTTTACTTACTTATTTACATTTTTTATGGGCACAATATATTCAACCGAGACAACCTAAAAATGGCTTAATCATTAATAGTTCTGTGACTTCTAACTTCTCAGTCCATCATACATATAAGTTGCCACAAGATGTCATAAATGTTCAAGTTTGATGATTTAGAAGTTAGCTTAATTGTTAACACAGAATGTGCTAACATTTTGGGTTAACATTTTTTAACACAGAATGAACAGGAATTTAGTAAGCAATTCATACTTACTTTGGCATTTGCATAAGATGCCAAACACCATGTTACTCACCAGTTGACATTATCAGTATGTCAACTGGTGAACTACTTTGCAAAAGGTATGGAGGTACAGAGTACATGTGTGTAAATGAGAGGAGCACATGTGGAACGGTGATGCTACAGGGAGTAGAAGTAATGAAGGTTCAAGACGGCCCAGAGCAACGGAGTAAGCGGAAAAGAGGCGGAGAAGCGTGTGCATGGGTGGAATGGGTGGAGAAATGTGTCAGGTGTGATGTGTAATGAAAGGGTATCAGCAAGAATAAAAGGAAAGGTGAACAAGACAGTAGTGAGACCAGCAATGTTGTTTGATTTAGAGACAGTGCAAATGAGGAAACGCTGTGAGGCAAAACTGGAGGGTACAGAGTTCAAGATGTTGAGATTCTCTCTGAGAGTGAAAAGGATGTGTAAGATCAGGAATGAGCACATCAGAGGGACAGCAGGTGTTTTGATTATGTGCAGATAAAGTCAGACAAGCCAAACCGAGATAGTTTAGACCAGTGGTCCCCAACCTTTTTATTACCGCGGACCGGTTGAGACTTGGCAATTTAGCCGCGGAACGGGGGGGGGGAGGGACCGTCTTTTTTTTTTTTTTTTGCCCCGATTTTCCCTTTACGACAATCTTACAAGTCCTGCAGTGTGTGGTGGTGGTGTGTGCTCGTTAAATATGTCCGATATAAAATAGGGTATATTCGACATTGTTTTCCTTGACTGAACGCAGCCCGCAGAATGTGACAGGTAGCCAATCAGAAAGCGCGGTGACGTCAGAAGTGAGGGGAATCCCAAACAGCTGACATGGCGCAACCGAGAGTCCGGTGGACATCGGAAATGATATGTGGAAATGTTTA
>CAEFZY010054317.1:0-22706 GCA_903066815.1 Brachyrhaphis roseni | reverse complement strand
GGAATGCAGTTCATATCAAAACAGCAGCTCTGGGAAGATATTCTGACATCCTGCAAAGAAATTCAAGCAGAAACTATCAACAAACTCACAAGTTCAATGGATGCAAGAATTGTGCAGGTGATATCAAAGAAGGGGTCCAATGTTAACATGTAACTCTGTCTGTTAAGATGTTTTTGATTGAAATAGCTTTTGATGTGACCACTTAATGCTGCACATTCAAAGAATGACCGTTTGCAGTTCTTTATAATCCATAAAATGTTTAGAAAATCTGCTGTGCATAGTAATTTGGAACAGTGCATACTGTTCTCATGGGGAGCTTTGTTCAGTAAAATTTGATTTATACTGTAATAGTTCATGACTCGAAAATTATATTGACCATCATTTGCATTGAAGAAAATCTGAGAAAATATCACTTGCATAATAATTTGGAACACTGTGTAAATACCTTTTTCATTTTTGTGTCCTGATTTGGCAGCTTTGACAGAAAGCCTGGTGGGTCTGGTCACCCAAGCAGTGTGGAGTCAGATTGACTCTCTAAAATGGAGACATAAAAAAGAAATAGTTTTTATCATTAGCACTATAGTAATATATTACTTATAAATATCACCCACCCCAACTTCAGAGTGAACATTTGGAACGATGTGAAATTTTTTTCTACTTTCCAAACCGGATCTTTTTAGAGCGCTGGTACACCTCGAGGCTAGTGACCTGTGCCCGTACCTTGTCTGGGCACAGGTCCATAAAATAAACAAGCTAGTTCGATTTGACCGAGGAACTAATGCCGAGCCATCTACACACCAGATGCCAGGCTCTCACAGTTCCCACAATGCATTTGGCAGGCGTATTGAGGTCCCGCAGACTCCCAGAATGCCACAGCAGGGTGGCACAGGGGGAGGGTGAGGGGGAGAAGAGAAGCAACAAAAAGTTTTAAAAACACAGTGTCAAAGTGACAGCGGAGCAGCACAAACTTTCTCTTTGTCCACAGTCAGCTTCAAAGAGGCTCTTTAGAACAGCTTGGGATAAAAATCAAACGGATGATCTGATTTTCAAATAATTCTCCTTTTGTCCTGAGCGCCGACATCAAACCGAACGTTACTGCCCAAACGGCGGACCTTAAAGGTGTGGTTGGAGAGCGGGAGGGCAGCCCTGCTAGTGTAACGCTCTCTCCGCACATCAAAAGGAGTATCAAAATGAGCCGGCCGAATGCTAATCAGGCGGTCAGAGGGTCTTAATGAGATTTGGAATTAAGCGAAATTGGCGAATGAGAGCCTCGGACATCAAAGGAGAACAAGAGGTAACCGGGCTTCCTCTTTATCGCAGACGTCAGCAGCCGTATGAGAAACGTTTTTTTTTAATAAACGCCGCCATTGTAGCGACGTGGACTTCAAACGCTATCTGTCTCTAACACACAGCTGGGAACCCGGCTTTGGGAATGAATGTGGTTAATGTGGAGAGAGAGAGAGAAAGAGATGAGAGTTTGAGACCGATCTGTTTTTCCCAGCAAGAGGTCACCAGCTGTTGACCCCTCCTCACCCCTCAGCACTCCCCCCACCTCCCACACCCTCCTTTTCTTCTTCTCCAGTCCTTCCCTCCTTTTTTTGCGGCATTCTCTCACTGTAGCCACTGTCTATAGCTCTGTCCCCTGTGTGTGTGTGTGTGTACATGGGTGCTCATCCTTAACCATTTCTGCCACTGTTTATTCAGGTGGGCCACTATGATGTGGCCCACACACACACACTCTGTTGGTGTGTGTTCATCTGCTGGTAGAGAGCCAGAGAGGAAGTAGGGAATAGCTTTGTTTTTATGAGTTTTCCTTAGGGAGCACCTGCTCTCTGTTGCATTTTGACACACACAAATTTACACACACCAGCCATTATCATTATGAAGTTTACAAGTAGATATATTCCTTATTATGTAATTACTTATATCTCTAAAGATTATGGGAATTGGTTACATATTCAATGCAGTCTATTTGCAACTCTTCTAGGCCTGTCACAATAACAAATCTTGCCTGACGATAAATTGTCACGCAAGTAGCTGACGCCAGAGTTCATTCACTGCTGACGAACCTTTGCTAGCCAGCTAGCTTTGTGCATCTATCTTCAGTAACTGCAAATTTATTGCCACTTGGCTGGACAAAGTTTGTACATTTTTCTTGGGATATTGGCCTCAAATTCCATTCATAATGTTTTTTTAAAATTCTTAAATTTGAGTTGTTGAGATAAGACCCTCAGCGTTCCTTACTAGACCCCTGAACATGGCTGAAACAAGTCTCCATTAGACACATGCGGCGTGACCAAACATACGGCAAGCCAGGCGGAACGTTTCCATGTCGCTAATCTCCACTGTGGCCCTTCGCTTTAGTTTTCCTGTCATCTCAGTTGCCATCTAACATTTCTTGGGGTCAACTTTAAAAGGCCAGACCTCGCCCTCATACTTCCCTGCGTCCAGAAACATGCTGCCATCAGTACATTTCATCACACGCTCGGTGACCGCCTCTTCTGTGTCCTTCGAGTTGTTTACAGAAGGCCGGCTTCTGCTTGGAAGCTCTTAAAGGACTCGGTTTGTGGCCACTTGGTTCTGTGTACCCTGCTCTCGCTGTGCCTAAGTGGGCTTAAGGAACTCGGAGCGGATTGGAGTGCCTTGATTGATTTGTACGCCGTGGGTTAAGCAAAGTCATTTTCATAACACACCCGATGCTAAAGGTTTTCCTTTTTTTTAAATTTAAAGACATCATAACAAGATCCGCACTATTGATGGCAGCCGAACCACGGAGCTGGTTTCCGTGGAAACGCTGGACCTGAGCAATAACGACATTATCGACCTGCGAGGGGACAGCTTTCCCGCCGGACTTCAAATCAGAGACCTGTAAGTATGACGGTTCCGTTTTTTTGTGTGTGTGTGTGTGTGTGTGTTTATCGGTATGCAGAAGACTGCTTGCCGCCATGGCTTGTTGTAAATCTTTGTTCTTTTTTCAGATACCTGAGCAACAACAAGATCAGCACGCTGCAACTCGGAGCGCTGGATCACCTGGGTTCAACGCTGCAGGTTCTGAGACTGAGCCGAAACCGCATCAGCCAGATCCCGATCCGAGCCTTCCAGCTCCCGAGACTCACCCAGCTGTGAGTACCGCTCTGTCTCTCTCTCTTTTTTTTTTTTAATCACGATTTGTGCGTTGAAAGGTGTTTGGGTCTAAATCTGCGTGACCAGTTCACCTTCACAGTCAGGCAGGGAAACAAATGGGGCTTCCCTTGTGTAAACCGAGAGGATTTAAGAGTTTGGGTCGAGGAGTGGCTTCCTGGTGTCTGTTGATTGAGCGCTGTGTGTTTAACATTTAGAACGCTGTTAGTGTGAGCTATACCTCCAGGGGTGGATAAGGCCTGACAAGGTAAACACCAGAGTTGTATTATTAGTGATTTACTGCCTTCCTCCATATCCCCAAAGTGGTTAGCTCAATCCCAGCGCCGTGGTCCATTATCTTCGTCCGACTTCCCTCCAGCGTAACGACCCCATTTCGTTGCTCAACGCCTTCACTCCGGAGACTGGAGCCGCTCGTGTAATGGGAGTCCCACCCCGGGGTTCCACAGGTGCCTTTTGTTGGACAGGTGGTCCGGGTGACACTGTATCTCCAGATGCTAGTGGTGATGCATGAAAGACATAAAAGAACCTGTATGGATGTTTGCCTCCGGAAGCCCTGGGGGCTTTTAAAGCCTTCAAACACAGCAGCTGCACAGTTTAATGTTGCATACAAGAGGAGAGTACGTGAAGTTTCTGCATCTTATGCTGTTTTTTTTTTTTTTGCATTAACTTTATTTATTACAGCTAAGTTCTAAAGTAAGTCTTGTTTCTTGATGGATTCAGTGGTTCAAATTGGTTGTGTTGAATGTCTGTTTAGAATAAAGACAACACATTTTGGAGTGAAAAAATAAGGTTATTGGGCTGAGCGATATGGCTTAGAAATAAAATCTGATGATTTTTTGTTTATACATCAGATCTGATTTTCTGATTTCTTTGTGCTTTTTTTTGCTAAAAACCAAAATTTCAAATGACAGAAAATATTTTCTAAGAGTTGTTTTTATTTCAATCATCCCTTCTGTGAGTTATACGACGGAGTATTATGGCCAGGCTATGGAAATATTTGTTTACTTACGAGAATAAAATGAAATAATTTGCAGAGTAAAGACACAACTTTACCAGGAAAACATCTTAAAATTAGGAGAAAAAAAGTTATTTTAATTAAAAAGCTTCTTGCTATCAGAATCTGACATGACCAGCCCATTCTGTGTTAGTCTTTCTTCGAAATAGACATTTGTTCACACAATCGTGTCAAAGTTTTGATGATAATTTGATGCTGGTGTGTCAAAAGATTAAGTATTTCTATAAAGTATTGTCTGTATAACTCAAACTAACTTCACAAGATGCTCAACATCCCTCAGTTGAACTTTTTATTATTTTTTTTGTAGGAGTTCTCATAAAATTACTACTTCGTTTTACCAATATTGCAGCTTTAATCTCGTAATAAGGAATCATTTTGTTGCCTGGCCCTAATATTCTAACGTAGAGGTGACCTGAATTCAATGACCTAATAAATAGGTGTAAAACAGGTGTGTCCAACACAATGGCTGTCCTTTTTTCTGACATCACTCTGAAATACAAAAACACAAGGAGTTCTTTGGAAGAAAAAAAAAATAATCCAGATTTTTCCAAAAAAGTTAAATCTTCAAAAACCAATAATTAATCGCCTAGCTCCAGGTTGTTTCTCTGATTTAAAATATTTACTGTGTGTGATGTACTAGAGGTGCCGTGTCTGTCCATCCACCCTGCAGGGAGCTGAACAGGAACCGGATCCTTCAGATCGAGGGTCTGACCTTCCAGGGTCTGTCCAGTCTGGAGGTGCTGAAACTGCAGAGGAACAGCATCGGCAAACTGACTGATGGAGCCTTCTGGAACCTGTCCAAAATGAAAGTCCTGTAAGTTAAACAAATTTGCATTCCTCGTCTTAAATTTGAGACAAAGGATGCTCAAACCTGTTGGAGAGGAAATGCTTACTGCTGTTGTTTTTGTTTTCTCCTAAAATGTACTTCCTGCAGGCACCTGGAGTACAACAACCTGACGGAGGTGAATAGCGGCTCCCTGTACGGCCTGAGCTCCCTCACGCAGCTCTTCCTCAGCAACAACTCGATAGCCCGCATCAACCCCGATGGCTGGAAGTTCTGCCAGAGGCTGAGGGAACTGTAAGTCCTCGCAGGTTAACGAGCCTGAACCTTTTGAAAAAGACAATCCCAAAAAAAAACAACAAAAAAAAAAACTGGATACCTGGAGGACAGATCGAGTTGTGCTTTAGTGTTTTGGGTTTTTTTCAGTAACCCAACTCTCACCGTCAAGGCCTTCGCCCATTTTCCTTTAACACTCTATACGCCACGCCGTTCTCAGGATAAGCCTGTTTATCCCATAATTAGAGCTGGGCTCAACGGGACACAAGCCCTTCGACAAGAGTTTTTGTGCTCGTCTCCGAGGCTTGAGGTTTCGGCAAAGGGCCGTGTAATCCCCTGTTGTTTGTGTTGTGGTAATTATGCTGGAGGATTGCCTCTTCAGCCTTTGTCTCCCGAGTTATTATCCGCAGGTCTCTCTCTCTCTCTCTCACTCGCTCTCGTTCTCTTTCCCCTGCGCTGTTGACACGAGTGTCGTAACGCCGCTCTAAAGTGCTTCGCTTGGCTCGGGGCGTCGCGAACCGTGAGGTCGCCTCAGCCGTCCTTGGCGCCGCGGCTTGTTTACGCCGAGCGGTCTGAGAGGATAAAGTGGTGGACGGCATGCATTCGAGTTTGCACTGTGTATCTTGGGGCTGCTTCCTGTGTGCACATCTTATGAATGGCAGATTGCTCCCGGTGCTCTGCACTCCCCTCCCCAGCTTGCATGAGTTTTATTATCTATAGAGCTGCGATGAGCCACGCAGCTGATAGATGCGAGTGACTCGTCTTTATGAGGAGGCTGTTATTGCATTCCCACTGCGCCTGGCTGAGCTGGTCATCAGCGGGGGGAATCTCTGCACACATGGCTGGTCAAGCAGACCTGAGGGCTGGCCACAGAGAGCGCAATAAAATGCACAATAATGTCTTTGAGGGACTGTCGGAAAGTTCCTGCTGGAGGATTCATGATAATTAAGATGCAACGTTTACCAACAGACAAAATGTAAAAAAAAAAACAAAAAAAACAAACAAACAAAAAAAAAAAACTCCCCCCCCCAAAAAAACTGAAAAGAAGTAAGCCTGTCAAAATGAGAAATCAATTAATTGCCTGAAAAATTAAAGCGAGCACCATAATTTCCATTTGGGCAACAATTGTTCAGAGATTTGATATCGTTGAAAAGCTGCCATTTTGAAAAATGCTGCAAATGTTTTTTATGTTTTTTTTCTGTACATATATATATATACAGATTATCATAAAAATTCAATAAAAACAACTAGAGATGCGAGTCAGGTATGGTTAAGAATATTTACATTAAAAGGACTGAGGAATCTGTTTAAATATCCTAATAAAGAAATCTCCAACTCAGTTTTTTTTATGAGTTCATGTTCTCAGACGAAAACTGTCAGCCAGGAAACGGCTTAATGGTGCATCTGTTTCTGAAATGCACAGAAATCAGATCCAGTTTTTCCTAAAACAACAGAAACAACTTTGATTCATTCAGCATTCTTATCTCATGGGAGTGTGTGTGTGTGTGTGTTTTATGCAGGCTTCCTAGTAAACAAATAGCACATTAACTGTACCATTCTTAGGATTGAGTTTTATTTTCTGGGGTTTACCACATTCTCTTGTTGGTGTGTAAATGTAGATTGTAGACACATAATGTCCCAACCAGGATGGTTTCCTCCCTGCTTAATGATTTGGATCTCAGCTTTGTTTCCATGTCTGCTGAATCCATTCTGCTAGCAGCTTGTTACACCATGGAAAAAAAAGACATGCTTGCAAAGCTCTTTCAAATTAGCTATGAAATTTAAGTCTAATGATGTTGCAAGCTGTCTTTGTGTTCTGTAAACCTGTCATCTCCTTCCAGACCTCACAGCAAACTTTTTTTTTCTTCCCCCTGTCTGTCTGTGTCTGTCCCATCTTTTTCTGTCTGCGTCTTCTTCTGTCCAGGAATCTGTCGTACAATAACTTGACCCGTCTGGACGAGGGGAGTCTGGCCGTGCTGGGGGATCTACACACACTGCGGCTGGGCCGCAACTCCATCAGCCACATCAATGAGGGGGCCTTCAGAGGGCTCAAGGCTCTACGAGTCCTGTAAGTGCACCACCCGTTATTACCAAACCCCAAATAACCCCCCCTCCCTCTCTCTCTCTCTCTCTCTCTCATCCCTGATGAAGAGATAAGGTTAGACGTTCCACTTGGGAGCAGTGAAAGCTGAGCTGTTAAATATCGGTGTTGCCTGTGTGATATTTGATATTTATGCCCAAGTATTCCCTTTACAAAGCGTCCTATTAGTCAGTCACTCCAGGAAGTTGTGATTGCAAATATTAATGCAAATTCACTCACGATTCGCAAATTTTTGCTAATGTCCAAAAGTATGCACAACCTTTCTGAAAATCTGACCAATCACCTTAACGTTTTCTGACCAACCACTGCAACTGGGCCAAATTTTGACCAATCCCCTTAGCCCTCTTTCAATTTAACTTCCTGTTTCATGGCGTTTTGTGAAAGCCAAACCTGCAAAATGAGGCATGTGTGATGCTAAACTGTAACATTTGTTTTTTTTTTTTTTTTGCTAAATCCAGTTACAGACATTTTGTAGGATTTGCTTATACTGTCTACACACTTTATGTTACCTTGGATGACCAATATGAAGTTCTTCTTTTGCACTTTGAGTCCTCCTCAGGACTTGATTTTATTTGTATTGTAAATGTTGTTTGCACTTTTAATATTGACAAAAATCCTGTCTTTTTCAGGAAGGTTACATGCAGCAATTTCAACTTTTTTGGTAGACAATGTTATGACAAAAATAAAGTAAAAAAAAACTGCAATTTTTTGAAAAAGGTGCCACAAAATCAACCACAATACTCACAAAACAACACTGGGACAACCTGGAGGGACTGATTAGCATTCATGTATATTCATGCCGTTTTCTTTTATTTTCTGTTGCCATTTGTTGCTTTTTCCTGTCTTTCTTTTCCTCTTTTTCTCCGGTTTGGTGTCTGGACAAGCTTGGACTTGAAAGCGTTGCTTTGTTGATATGCCTCCATGCGTCTAGAACTTGAGGATAAAGACTTTTTCTTCCACCTTTTGCACAAGATGCCAAAATAAAATAAAGGGAGAGAAGCAAAGAGAAAAAGTCGATGGATAAATCCTTCAAAGCCTTTTGGGTCTTGGTTCTTAACTACAGTTTACTTGGCTCTGCTGCTTTCCAAGCTAGGAAAAAAAAAAACACACACACACATAACACAAAAAGCAGAGCCAGATCTCCATAGATGAGCACTCTCACAGCAGGCCGATCTGCCAAACACTGGTCTCTCTCTCACTCTCTCTCTCTCTGTGACACACTGGGGGCTTGTTTACTGGTCACAGAGGGAAGAGACAAACAGTTTTGATGAGTTCTAGGCTCTTTTCCCATGTTTTTATTTCTGGTGTTTAATCACCCATATTTTAATTTATTTGTCTGGGGTTTTTTTATCTTCTGCTTCTGCTATTATCCCTGTGTGTTATCTCATGAAAAACACTTAATGTACTTCGCCAAAGTATTCCTACCCCATATACTTTTCCACATTACAGCTACAAATCTTTATATATTTTATGAGGTTGTTACGTCGTAGAACAGGCAGAGGTCAGCAGCCTTTACAACACTGAGTCATTTTTGCATTCGATTTGCATTCTTGACCGTTCAAAGCAAAATAACCAGTTTTTACAAATCGTCAAAAGTAAAAGTAAATGATTACATTTTTTCATAGACTCTTCAAATTTCAAATAGGTATTAAAAGTAAAACTCCTTGTACTTTGCAACCTAAAGAGAAAAAAATTACTTCACATAAACATTCAATACATATAAGAGATACATCTGAGAAACTGCAAAGGCATATATTTATTGCCTATACATTTTTTAAAAGTTACTCAGTACTTAGTAATTTGGTCAAATAGCCAAAGTTAGAGGGTTTAAAAAGTCACTTAGGTGTCAGATCTCTGTTATAGACCTACTATTCAGAAGTGTAAGAAAAAAGGTTACATGTATAAAATCTACATTTAGTCCCTTTTTTAAAATGTAATACCCCTAAATACAGTTCTATGCAAACATGTGAATTGATGTTTACAGCCATTTTGCAAAGATGAATGGGAAAAAAGTACTTAGCTGTGCAAAGCTTGTGAAAACATACCCCAAACGAGCTGATGCAGCAAAAAGAGGTGTTATGCAAAAACCTCCCAATGAAATACAAGTTTGCACTTGTAACATGAGAAAGTGGGAGAAAATACCAAAGGTACGAAAACTTTTCCATTCCATTTTTAGTTTTGCAGGATGTTTTTGAAGACTTTCCTTTCCTTGTCCAAACCTCTGCCCTCTTTGTCTCTTGAGGCAGGCCTAATCTAATCAGTGCAGGGGAGGACAGGCATAGGCAGGGCTCTGAAAAAGAGCTGGGGGAGCTTTAATTGGGTATGTGCTGCTGGTTGTGCTGGCATGGGGCTGGAGCCCACATCGGGGTGTGAAAGCTCTAAACAAGCTAGCCTGCCCTCTAATTCGGCCACGGGGGTCGCTGGCTCATTGGGGCCCACCCCCTTTTTCCGCCGGTCGCTCAGCTCCACGGCGGCTCACCCACCCACCCCTGGCTTTGCTTTAACAAGGCAAAGCCAGGGGTGGCGATTCAGATCCAGCCAGCCAGAAAGTGTTGGAAATTGGCAGGCCTAGTCGAGCCCCATACCAAAGGCAGCAGCCAGTGGAGGCTGAAAAGAAACAGAGGGGGGAGAGGGATGAATAAAAGATGCTTGGATAGTAAAGGGAGAAGGAGGTGCAGCTGACCATCAGCTTCAAAGGGGTTTCTCAAGTTTGAGGAAAGCCTTTGTCGATTCAGAGGAGTTCTCCGAGTTTGATGTGTTTGATCTTCATGTGGAAGGGGCAAGTCGTGGCTTCTCCTCAGCGATGACTTCATCTGAGAGTTTGTTGCACCTCACAGATGCATTCACAAGCTCCCAATGTGCTGTAAAAGAAGTCCCTCTTCTCTATTGATTCTATTGTCTATTTGCTTGACCATGGCCAAGCTTGGCCCCCTACCGCCATTAAGAGTCTTGGACGTACCCTACCTGCCACCATTACTCCCAATTGCCCGCCTCCAACGAGGCATTGTGCTCTCGCCAGTCCCCTCCATGCCATCATGAATTAAACATACGCTCCCTTGCATCGGGGGCTTGTGTCCTTACAAGCACTTCTCCATCCCTCTTGAAGGAAAGAATTTGCTCCGTTGGCAGAGCAGAACAGCAGAGGGGCTCTTCAGGCCAGGTGCAGATGGGGGGAGGAGGGTTGGAGCGTGGGTGAGCGGGCAACCCATAACTTTCAGGGCTGGGAAACTTCCCTGTAGACAGACCCCCATCCCTGTCCATTTCCTTTTGGTCCTTCTTACCCCTCCCTCTCTTCTCTCCTTCTCTCTGCAGGGAGTTGGACCATAACGACATCTCTGGCACAATAGAGGACACCAACGGGGCCTTCACTGGATTGGACAAGCTCAACAAGCTGTGAGTATCTTCCCCACATTCATTCCCAGCCCCTCCATTTCACTCCCTTGTCTTGAGACTCTCTCTGCTCTTCTTTGAAAACAAGGAGAACAGAAAAAATGTTTCTGTTCAAGTCAAAAGTGTCCATCCAAGTCCTTACTCACTCTTCACTTCCAACTACACTTTTTAGAACCGCAAAACCCTCATACGTTAGGGTGCATTCACCCCAGCCCTGTTTGGTCCACTTTAACTGAACTCTAGTTTGTTTGCCAACAATGTCTGGTTTGTTTGGGGAGGTGTGAATGGACAATCAAACTTTGGTTCACCTAAAGACCTAGGTCTTGGTTCGTTTCAATGCATATCTGGATGGAAGCGGACCGGAGACCACAAACAAAAAGCAGGAAGTACACATTAGTCCAAGGCACTCTGGGTAAATACAACCAAACCAAATGCAAGAGTCTAGCGCTAGTGGGAGAAATGGCTTTTACCAAAGACTAAACAGAAATCTTACAACCGCCAAAATTTGGCGCTACTGTTATTTTTGTTTACAATTTGTGAAGAAGGATTTTGGCTCATGTCTTCTTTGGAGGTTTTTGTTTTGTTCAGTAGTTCTTGGTGCAGTTCCACCACAGATGGGGGGTAGACAGTTGGATCGTTTGACTCAATTCAGTGTGAAAGCAGAAACGGCTGAAAATGTAAAAACTTTGGTCCCCAATCGAACTGAGTCTACCAGACAATCAGGTGTGAAAACACCTTTATTCTATCACCAAAAACTGAAATCAAACAAGATATCTAAGTGATGACTTGAAGTCCTGGTTTGTTCAGGACTTCAAGAGTGTAATCCTCCACAATTTGGATCATGATGCTCCAGAGCTTCCTTTCAGAGTATCCTCTGGTAATTAGCTCCTTGGTCTAATAATGGCGGAACAGGATAATCACAAGACAAGGCCGCTGACTGATGTTTGGCTTCATTGCTAGCGAATGCCCTGTGGAGCTCTAATCCTCGGGGGATGATGTCCTGCAACTTCTGGGTGTGAATCTGTTTTAACAAAGAGATGTTGAATAATTTGATTGTCGATAGGATGCTGCAGACGTCAAGCGCATGCCGAGGAGGTCAGTTAGCCATAACATTCAGGTGCATCTGACTAGTTATGTGTGAAAGTTGTATGAGTTTCTTTGCCCATAACTGAGCTGTTCTATATCAAGTTAGCCATTTGTGAAATTGGAGCGAGAGAGAAGTCTTTGTAGCGCTAGGCAAGCAATCATCAACCCGCAGGATGAAAAGGCGACGTCCAGCCAAGATGGTTCCCAGTGTGAGCACGGCTGAAAGAAAGAGCCCAAGAAACGTAGAGAGAAAGGGCTATTCTTCCAGCTGGCGGGGGTTCGCTCCCCCAATAGGCTCATTTCTATTTCTGCTCTGTGCCTCCGTTCCTCTGCTCCCCTCATTCCCACTGTCTGTTGTTGGGAGCCGGGAGAGGGTGAAATCGAGGGCCGTATTCAGTCATCAAACATCAAACGCCTCGCCTGCCCCGCCCTCTGACCCTGCCCCTTTTTTTGTTTGTTTTTTTTGTCGTACCGTTGGCGGAAGCAGTCCTCTGTGTCCCAAAGCTGTCAAAGCGAGCCATGGGAAAAAGAAAATGTAGAAGGGGAACAAGAAGAGGACTTCAAAGTGTCCAGCACATGGTGCTTTGCAAATGCCTTCCTCCTCCTTGATCCTTTCCACATTTTGTCTTATTATAGCCACCAACTTCTCAGTATCTTAGTGGTGGAATGAAAAAGGATAGATGGTAGGGCTGGTCAATATGGCTTAAAAATAAAATTGCCTTTTTTTTCCATACCATTTTAGCCAGGTTTTTTTTTCTTGGTGTTTTTGTCTGGAAAAAAAAAAAATTGTTCATTAGCAGTGAGGGCTACATTTTCTGTTTTTCATTTTGCATAATGTTCAACATTGCTTTTTTTATTTTGAGTTTAAGGAAGATACATTTACATTATGGATTTAATCAATTGCTTAGTTCAACACCTGGCCTATAGGGGGCACCATTTAGTTAAAACTGGAAGAGCATTTTTGAATTTTAAGATGCGTTAAAATTAAAAAAAGTAGAACTTTTGAATTCAACTTTCACCCAACAGGCAAATGTCAAACAACACAACACGGAAATGTCACCCAAATCTGTTTTTAATTTTTTTTTCCCATATATACGGTGCATATCCAACTTTTCCATGGCAGTCTGAACATCTCAATTCTGATCTTTTTATGCAAACAAGCTAAAGCAAAAGACAGATTTGTTCCACTTCCACATGTGGTACTAAATCAAATACATATCTGATGTTTTTTTCTATCTTCTGGGAAATTACAGAAAATATTTCTAAAAAAAATTTGCTTTTATTTCATTCATCCTTCCGGGGAGTTTTCCGAAAATTAAATCTTCATAAACAGAAAACTCTATTAATTGATAGAATCAATTAATCAATTTAATAGATGGTCTCGCCAACAAAACAGTAGCGTCCAGATAAAAGTTGTCTTTGAAAAGCAACCCATTTAATCTCTCTCACCCTTCCTCCTGTCTAATCTTTACCCAGTACACATTTCCAGCACCCCCAATCCTTTTTCCTTTCATCAGACCCACCATCACTAATTGTGCGTCTCTCTCTCTTCCCATCTCTTCTTCCCCTCCCTCCATCAATCGACACCCTGCGTGTTCTGCGACGGCAGGACTCTGTTTGGAAATAAGATCAAATCGGTGGCCAAGAAAGCCTTCGCCGGCCTGGAGACCCTGGAACACCTGTGAGTATCCCACAGCAGAACGACTGGGCGTAAAGACCAGCAGAGGAAGGGCGGGGGAGCAGAGATTGCCTAAAAGTAGCTGGCAGAGGCGAGGTTGCTAGCAATTTAATAGGGCCTTTGTAAAAGGAGAAGACAGAGCGGCCAGCTGCCTCTGTCTCGTTAGTCTAGCTCAATCTCTGCCTGGATAGTTTTTTTTTTTCCCCTCCTTGCCTCAGCACAAGCTATTGAGCATATGGTGAGCTCTGCTGTAAAAACAGAATCCCTACCAGACTTTTTTTTTATTTTAAAGAATTTTGTTAAACGAAGGGCAGAGCTAACCTGCATTTGAAAAAACCCCTCAAAATTTCCACCATATAGTAAAGCCCTCACACACCTGATTTTGCCAATTTCTTCCATGTTGACAGAAACTTGGGTGACAACGCCATCCGTTCTATCCAGCCTGATGCGTTCAGCAAGATGAGGAACCTCAAAAGCCTGTGAGTGGCAGCATTTTTTATTTTTTTTACACAATTTCACATTACATACAATTCACCCAAATTGAGCTTTTTTTTTTGCATGTTACAACAAAATTCATGTTTTATCAAGATTTAATGATACACCAATGCAGGGTTTTGCCCATAAAACTAGCTAAGCCTGGTGGTAGGGAAGCTTGAGCTCATCCTGCAACTTTCTGTGTTTTTGAGTTAAAAATTTTATAAAGTTAAGAAGAAATTTGAAACTATAACTATGTAAGTATGTGCTATTGGAAGACATGACCAACAATACCTAAACACCAACTGTAAAGTCTTAAAAAGTCCCTAAAATAAATAAAACAAGCAAAGCTTAGCAAGTAAAGCCTGGTGGCCCGCCAGGCTTATAATACACTGGGGGAGACCCTGCCAATGGAAAGTCATGCACAGTTATGAAATGGAAGGAAAATGACAAGGTTTTAAAATGTTTGCGAAGATAATTTTAAAGGTGATTTAGTGTGTTCTGCTCTCCTCTAGTCTCATCCAGAGCAACAGTTTCCTCTGTGACTGCCAGCTCCAGTGGTTGCCCTTCTGGCTGCACACCCATGGCCTACAGGCGGGTGTAAACGCCACCTGTGCCCACCCAGTGAGCCTGCAGGGAACCAGCATATTTGAAGCGCCACAAAACAGCTTTGTGTGTGGTAAGTTAGGTTTTTCAAGTGTGCGCTTTTTTGGTCATTCCCACATGCCGCCATATGTTTCCTGACCTGCTTTTTGCACGACCGCTTCTGTCCAGACGACCTTCCCAAGCCTCAGATCACAGTTCAGCCGGAGAACACGGTGACGGTGCTCGGCAGCGACGTGCGTCTCACCTGCACGGCGGCGAGCAGCAGCTCTTCCCCCATGACGTTCGCCTGGCGCAAAGACCAGGAGCTGCTCCGCCACGGCGAGATGGAGAACTTCGCGCACGTGCGCACTCAGGGCGTCACGGCGGCCGTCACAGGAGGCGTGATGGAGTACACCACCATCCTGCACCTGCGGCGCGCCACCTTCGCCGATGAGGGCCGCTATCAGTGCATCATCACCAACCACTTTGGCTCCACCTACTCCAGCAAGGCTCAAGTTGTTGTCAACGGTACGTCGTTGTCGCAGGATTGATCACGGGGAAGGGAAATGATTTCTAGAACACGGAAAAACTGTAGAATACTTTTAATCTTTGTTTGGTAAGCTTTCGCTCAAATTAATTGTCTCTTCTTTGGCCACCATCTACTCTAGCATGAACTTGCTAATCAATAAATTTGGCTGCATTTCAGTACAAAGTATTTGACCATCTTTCTGAAAATGGAGATTTACAGAATACCACACTAGTATTTATTTTTACTAGTTGTCTTTGTGTAGAAACCAGAAATGCGCTGAACATGGAGCTTGGTTTTTTCTGTCTGGTTAAAGACAACCAAAACAATTGTGTGAGTCTGAAGCACTATCGAGAGAAATGGCTCATGATCTTCTACAACTGCTAAAATCTGACGCTACTCCATCTTTGTTTACATTTTGTAAAGAAAGAAGTTGCGCCCACGTCTTTTTCAGAGGCGTTGCTGTTGCTTTCTTAAGTAGTTGTTGGTGCAGCGCCACCACAGGCAAGGAGGTGAATAGGTTTTTCGTTGCAGTGAGAAAGCCAGCTGCACTAGCTGAAAATGCTACAAATGTTGCATTTTTGAATCAGGTGTGAAGAAACCCTAAAAGTAGCTCTTGTCAGTACAAGTGAGGAGTTTAAGATAAAGTCAGCAGAAGCAAAAAAATTACATTTCCAAATACGTCTGCAGTTCACTTAGGCTGACAAAAAGCAAGAGAGAGCAAGACTTTTAGCAAATAAGAGTTAATAATAAAAGTTATTTTTTCCAACTTTTAATGTGTTTAAAATGGAACGTGCAGAATTAACTTAATAAAATGAGCCACAATCTCTAGGGGATATAAGGTTGCTACACTAGCTGGGCTAATCGTGCTCTTTTGGTATTTGTGGTTTAGTATTAAAGACACTTTAAAATGTTATCTCCATCATCACTTGGTTGTAAAATAATCCTCTTTTACAGTTACTGATCTACTGATCTCTTCTTACAATAATAATTAATGACAGCTCCCAGGAGGAAGGCTAGACTGAAATATTTTTGAATGCTATTCTTATTACACTAATATATCATAAATCAGTGTTTGGCGTATTTCTAGTACAAATATCTTGAAGAAAAACAGTTTCCTGTAGAATTTTTCTGAAAGATTTTGGGTACAAAGTCCAACAACATCTGGAAAAAGAAGTGAATCGCTCGATAATCTTTAACATCTGCCATTAAATTCTGAAGTAAAAGTTCTGCTCAGAGTAGATCTCGGAACAAAAATCTACAAAACGGCATTGATTATTCCTTTCTCCACAGTCCTGCCGTCTTTCCTGAAGACTCCCAGGGACAGCACCATCCGCACGGGCCACACCGCCAGGTTGGAGTGCGCCGCCGAGGGCCACCCGGCGCCCCAGATCGCCTGGCAGAAAGACGGCGGCACGGACTTCCCTGCCGCCCGGGAGCGCCGGATGCACGTCATGCCCGATGACGACGTGTTCTTCATCACGGATGTGAAGCCCGAGGACATGGGCGTGTACAGCTGCACGGCCAAGAACACGGCAGGCACCGTGTCGGCAAACGCCACCCTCACCGTCCTGGGTAAGAGGTTCCCACGGCGACGTGTGGAAACAGCCGGGCGCTCAGTTGGGAATCGGTCAGAATGAGGAGTTTCTTTATTTTTCTTTTCTCGGCAGCTGCGGCCGTGCTGCGGGTCAGGGGGCAGAGGTCGCGGATAGGGGTCAGAGTGTGGACGGTGGAGGGGTTATGGGGGGGGGTTCTCACAGAGGGGCGTTTGTGAGGCATTCCTACCCCCTTCTCTCCTCTCAGTGGGAGGGACTACCTCGCTGCAGGCCTCACTGCTCCCAGTTTATTGGTTGTTTTACTCAGCAAACAAAACAGACTTCACTCTCCTGTAAGCAGCGCAGCACACACACACAACATCTTTGTGTTTAGATGAGCAATGCAGCCCCCTGAAGCAAAAAAATAAAGGGGAAAAAAACCCACTATTATTCTCAAACTTTTAGATTTAGGTTAGCGCCTTCTCTGCTAATCTACCCAGCAACGCAAAACACTGAATCAACAGAGCCTGTGTGCCGAATCTGTGATGTTTGGGTTGGTGCAGGGGGATGGTGGCTGCAGTCGAGGGGCCCCTGTCTGTAAAAGAAAGATGGGGGGAGGAGAAGAGGGATGAGGCAAAGGAGAACTAGAACAGGGAAGTTTGGGGAGGGGAGGACTAGAAGGGGGATAAAAACGAAAAGAGAGGAGGGGGGATTGATGGAGAAAGTATAGATAGAAGAAAAATGGGGGAGGCTGAAGTGGGTTAAGTGAGATCTCTTAATCTGTGTGTCCCACCGTGAGGGGAAGTGTTGAGTCTGAGAGGCTGACCCTCTCACACACACACACACACCCACACACACGCTCTCTCTCTCTTTCACCGAATTCAATGCAGTTCATTCTCCAGAATGTAAAAGTCACTCAGAGACACACTGGCTGCATTGTTCCACAGAGGATTCTCCCGCAGAGGAAATCTTGTTAGTGTGTTGTGATAAAACGTTAACTGATGCCACAGTCGATGAGGTGGGGAGGATCGTTGTTGAATGAGACGGGGCTTTTCTCTGGGATCCTGCCACTATTCCACTGTAATAATATGGAGCAGAAAACTTATAATGTTTTCTGCTCAATTTCAGATTGGGCCAGGATAGTGCACAATCCTGACTAATGTTTAACTGGAAATGGTTAAACATTAGTCAACCATGTTTAACTAATGTTAAACATGGTTGTTTGTTTAAATCAGCTGAGTTCCTGGCTTTGACCAGTAGTATTTTAGCAGACTTTGGGTCATTCTGAATCAGGAGTCTGCAAACTTTACAATCCAAAGAGTCATCACTTTTAGTGCTGTAAAGTAAACAAAAATCTTGCAAAAAAAAAAAAAAAGGGTACATTTTAGTATAAATGTAGCAAAACCAGATGTGGTGTGCTGCTTATTAAGTTTGGGTGCCAATTATTCAGTGTACTACAGATTATTAAGTTACACAGTCAAAAGTTGACAGGTTAAATATGAAAATATCTAACCTGGGATAAATTTAAATTTTTTTTGGCCACATTTGTTAAAAAAAAAAATCATACACAAGTAAATAAGAAATTGAAATATGTCAAAATATAACAACAAGTGTTGTTGATACATTTATGAATGTCTCAGTTCCAGAACAAAATATTAGAAAATAAAGTATCTGTGGTTGATGCTGGTGCAGCCTCCAACCTAATGACAGGAAAAATAGATCTAAGGAATTGTAGATGTTTACATTCTACAGTGGAAATTTTGTGCAATTATTTATTCATTCTTCACAATTTTTAGTTAAATCAACGAGAGCCACTGTGGAATGTCCAGAAGGCCACAAGTTGGAGTTTAAGTCAATGTTCTTGTTGCTGACAGACTAAATGTTGACGCTTCCTGCGTTGTTTTCTAACTAATATCTTGTCATCTGTGACAGTGACACCCAAAGAAACTTAAAATCTTAAAATGAACCCTGCTATTCTGAGGCGGATATAATTTGGTAACTGGAGAAAAAAAACTGCATCAAATTCTAACTCCTTTCCTCCTTCCTCGTTCTCCAGAGACTCCCCACCTGGCACAGGAAATGGAGGACCGCAGCGTGGCGGTGGGCGACACGGTGGCACTGCAGTGCAAAGCCCTTGGCAGTCCGCCCCCGCGCATTACCTGGCTGCGCGACGACCAGCCGCTGCCACCATCCGACCGGCACTACTTCACCCCGGGCAACCAGCTGCTGGTCATCGGCGCCGCCTCGCTGGAGGACGCCGGACGCTACACCTGCCTCATGTCCAACACGCTAGGCACGGAGCGCGCTCACAGCCAGCTGGCGGTGACGCAGCGCAGGGGTGCGTGTGCGCCGCCGGCGGTCCCCGGCATGGTCACCATCGGCATCATCGTCATCGCCGTGGTGACGAGCATCGTGGCCACGTCGCTGGTGTGGGTCTGCATCATCTACCAGACAAGGAAGAAGAGTGAGGAGTGCAGCGTGACCAACACGGGTGAGTTCAGAACCGAGAACCGGAGAGGATCCTGATTGATTCCTGTTCCTAACGTCTCTGTTTATTCGCTCCAGACGAGACGATCGTCCCTCCGGACGTCCCCAGCTACCTGTCGTCTCAGGGCACGCTGTCCGAGCGGCAGGACGTGTGCATCCGCGTGGAAGCCGGAGGTGGACCGCAGCCCAACGGGGACGTCATGGATGCCTCAGGTACCCATCAATCCGCTCACCGATGCCTCGCTTCTCCAAATATTTGTTCTGCCAGCAGCCTCTGGTGTCTCTGAAAGCTTGCTCAGAGTCGTAAATAACTCCCAACAGACACTCTTAACACGATTTACTGCCTTCAAATGATTTATCTCCCTCCTCCGCGGCTGCAGGTTTCGACAGAGCGGTGGTGTGCACAGACTGCATGGAGACCGGCAACAGCTACTGCAACGACGCCGACTACCTGGCTCACGGATACGGCCTCGGCGCCGAGTACCAGCAGCAGCAGAAGCTGGGGCCCCCGTGCTACTCTCAGTGTAACCCGGGGGAACCGAGGGACACGGGGTCGCACACAGCCGCTCCGCTCTGCAACGGCACTCCCCGCGGAAACCGAAAGGACACGCAAGGATCGGCTTTACCCAAAAATCACAACACGATAGAGAGAAGTCACGACGAGCGAAAAGGTTCGTGTGCAGATCTGGAATGGTTTTATTTTTTTGTTCTTATTGCTTGGAGGAAAATAAAAAAAAATGCCAACAGTAAGCCATAAATTTAGCTGAATTCCTGAAGCTTTACTCTCTCACAGGAATATCGCTTACATCAGGTGAGTTCACAGAGAACTGAAGAGAAACTCAGGAGTCCTTGTCAATTTGCATCTGGTTGTGCGTTATTGCATGACCAGAGTCCCTCAGGACATGTGAGAGAAAGAAAAAAAACTCTGAAATAAAAACCTCTCCGCGCCGCCAGACTCCTGCGGCTGCGTGTGCAGGCCTGCGCTGGGATTCAACCGGGGAGTCATGTGATTGGAATTGGCTTTCGAATGCCGATTCTCAACTCCGCATGTCGGCGCAGCTCTGTGCTCACATTCCACTCCCTTAGTTTCCTGAAGCTGAATGACCCATAATAAGTACGTGGAAGAGATGACATACAATGCACTGCAGGAAGTTCGTTGTCATTTTTAAAGAACCGCCATTTTATTTTGTATTGTAAAGTGAAGAAAAACCTCAACCTTTTGTAAAAAAAAAAAAAAAAAAAAGATGGATATACGTCTATGGTGTTTTGATATTTGGAGATGTATAATTTCCAACCTGATGACTAGTAGAAAATTGTCATCAAATTGCCAGTAAAGACTTTAAAAAGTCATTCCTTGTAGTGTCATTCTGCTGTGAAAATGTAATTCAGTTACTCCACAAAGAACTGTAAAACTATTTTTACAGTATTTAGTATTTAAAAACATGTTTATCAAGTTTAGTCATTGTGGAAAGTCTAGAAAGCCACTAATGGCTTCGGAGCTTTAGATTAAAACATATTTATGTATTAGAGTGGCCTAGTCAAAGCCCTGTCATCCTAAATCCAATTAAAAATTGGAACTTTGGCGTTTGCAGATGCTCTGGACTTATTTAGTGGAGAAAAATGAAATGTCTCTACAAAATATTAAGTTAATAGGCTAAACACAATCACAAATCTATTTTTTCTACTTTGCGGTACTTCTGTCTTGGTCTTTGCCACCGTCGATGTCGTTGACGTGACGCTTTCCCTCCCGTGTGTCTTTGTCTCGCAGCGAGCAGAGCGGGACACACGCCGGCGGGCCCGCCGTCGCAGGACGACTCCTTCCACGAGCCGGTGAAGCTGCCCGGCGGGACGAACCGCCCGCGCACGGACACCAACTGCGAGCCTGAGCTCAGGCAGACTCTGCTGCCTAACGGACACGCCCTCAGAGCCTCTCAGAATGAGAGCGCCCCCCTGAGGAGAGCCAGCGACTAGCAGACACTGAATCAAGCCCCAAAATGTGGACTTAAAAAAAAAAAAATCTTTCTTTGCACTGGGAAATAAACTGCTACCTCACATCGAGGGGAACGATCCCGAGCCTCCCGGATCCGAGGACCGACACGGCGATTCCGGGGAGGACCAATAGGGAGAGAGTCCGGAGTTTGAAGATGGAGCTTGTGCGGGTGGCGTCCCGCCCGAGCGTATCGGCTGTACATAGTTTAAAACCTTCATTTGGGAGGTGACCGGTTTAAAGAAAGAACTCTAGCGCCAAAAAAAAAAAAAAATGTGACTTGCATTTGAAGCATGCAAACATAGGGAATCTTGTACAGTGTAATTATGTGCAGTAGGGGGGGAAAGAGAAATATACAGTGGGACTTTTGACTGTACATAAGAGTTTTCTTATATATTATATAACTTTTTCAAAAGAATGTTTGAATATATGTGCATGGCAAAGAAAGAAGTGATATTTTTATTGTTAGGGAAAAAAGAAAACAGCCTTTTTCAGCTTTTACCAACATCCAGCTGCAGTGCCTTATTGCATGATCAAAGATTCAACCTGTGATTTTTTTATTTTTATTTTTTTAATTTTCAAAGAAATGTTTTGAGAAAAATACAGGTACGCCCTTTATCGCAAACAAGACACTTGGTTGCACTTGACGGTATGTTTCTAGTTTTTTGGAGAGAAAAGTGCCACCAGCTATGGCCTTACAGAAACACAATGCATGTGCTTTGTTGCTTTATGAAGGAAGAGCTTTGATGTGAAACCGTTTCGGTACGTTTGTGGGGCAGTCAGTCAGCTCAAGCACTTTTTAAACTCTTCATAAACAGATTGTGCACATCGTCTGTCAATAGGAATACGGGGAACCTGCTCCGGGTGGAGCAGGTTTTTCAGAGTCACCAGAACATGTGGCGTTGATGTTTTTCCACCCGTTTGATATCATTATGCTACAGATTACCACAAAGCTGCTCTGAAACTACTAGGACTAATGTGTCTCTTAGGATGGTTGAATTTAGTGACATTGTGACAAATGTAATGAAACTTTGCCATCACCTGGAAGCCGCAAAAGCCAAAAGTGACCCCGAATATAAATGGAGATGCACCGATCAGAGGCCAATATTTGGCACATTTTTAGAGTTCCAAGACGAAACTCTGAGATTTCCAAAAGGCAGCGAGCTCCATTCGGTTTCCTACTTCGTCCAACAGAGTGGTGATATATCTAATTTTACCCATGATAGATGCAAAATAAAAAATAAGCGAGCTAGTAAGGGTATGTTAGCAGTGAGCCATCGGTGGTTTCGAGTCACAGAACTCGTGACTGGATAGGACAGAAAAGTTAAGTGAGAAAAAGAATACATAGAATATACAAAATTAAATCGTCCTCCCAAGACCAAATTGTAAGTACCTGTGATTAACGTATTAAAGGCCAACTTATTTATTTTTTTCAAACCAATTTAAGAAATCTTAAGTCCTTCATTTTAGATACATAAATTTAAGACGTTTTAAGGTTGAGCGGACACTCTGTTTTTACACCTATATATATAGATATATCTATATCTATGTATATATATATATATATAGTACAGACCAAAAGTTTGGACACACCTTCTCATTCAATGAGTTTCCTTTATTTTCATGACTATTGACATTGTAGAT
>CAEFZY010054314.1:0-22940 GCA_903066815.1 Brachyrhaphis roseni | reverse complement strand
AAATAGTCAGATCCGCCTCTCTGGCAGCAATGCGCGCTCCCGACACAGGGGGAACAGATTTTCACAGGGGAACCGAATTTCGCACAAGAGCGGCATACTATACAGAGGTAATACAGTAGTTTCTTTTTCATAATAGCGCCTCCTGCTATTTCAGGTCACCCAGTCATTGTCTTTATTTAGTATGTATATATATAAAAGGAAATTGTAGGTATTTTTAGCCTATATATGTAGTCCAAATGTAACCTGAACAAAGATATTGAAAGTCAAGCGTATTTAGTCCATTTGATTAACTTTACCAAGCTTTCGACCACCATTAGACATCTGTACTGTACGTACCTTTATTTTTCTGCCATATTTTATGAATTTCAACAGAAGGCAATGTCAGCTGTTCTACAGATTTTTAGACAAGTTTTACCTAAGAGGAGTTTTGTGTACTGAACATTTCCTCTATAAAATCTGTAGTCTTTTCAGAGACTAAAATCTCTGGAAAAATTGAGACAAAATAATTTATGCAGTAAGATCAAAGAGTTGATGCAGGATATGGTTTGGGCTATTTTATTTTTAGCATTAATGTGCCTCTGAAAATTATTTATAAAATAAAAAAAGAGAAAACAAAAGGAATGAGAAGACTCATCAATTTCTTATACATTACTTTTTTGGTCTTTCATTTGCTGTCCTAAATCATTTGGGTTGCCTTGTGTATCCAGTACTAACATGACAAGAAAAATCGATTTCAGACACTAGAAATTATTTTTTTAAAATTTGCAGTGTAATTACATAAATCTGAAAATATAAACTTTTCATATGAAAGAAAATACAATTAAAACGGATAAATGTTGTAGCTGAGACATGAAGCGTTGACTGCAGATTAAAACATCCTGCTGAACTTCAGTTCATGTGTTTTATGTGGCAGTTAAATGTTAAAATGTTGATTTAAAGTTTTAGGGACATTGTTTTTTTTTTTAAAAAAAATTCTGTTATTAGGTTAATGTATTTATATCTTAGATTGGGCTGTCACATGTGTCCAAATATTTACTGAATAAAGTTGTTGAAGATATTTAAAGGTCATAAAAATCCAAATTATTTGACATTTAACTGCGATTTGATTCAGTATTGTCTAAGAGCGCAACTTGTGGTAAATGAGAATAACAAGCATCTGCTTTGTTTACAACATCGCTAATAATCCGGAGCGTAAATCAGATCAGACCCCTGCAGTCAGATCCAGCATTTTTCTTGGAAGAAACCATTGCGGGAATAAACCTCAACAGATAGAGCAGATGATTAAAAACCCAGAGGCATTGCTATGAAATGAGATGAGATTTCTGAAGATGAACTTGTCTTCTTTCAGGATTTGGTCTGCCCCACATGTGAGTCCGACTTCATCGAGGAGGTAACAGAAGACTCCAGGTAAAAACTGAATGTGCAATATTACATTTTTCTCTCAGTTTTGACGATGTAGTTGGGAGTTTGTCTTGTGAAGCCATGCAATACTGAAGATATTTGATATTAAATCGTGTGAAAACCTCTGCCTTATGGTCAGGAAAACCTCCAGTCTTCTAAGGTTCTCAAAAGAACCTCTGAATATAGAGAAATAGTTGAACGATGATAAACTATATCTGCATCAGAGGTTACATCAAGTCTTTACTTAAGTCATTTGGATATTTTATTCATACATTTAAACCAAACTTTTCCCAAGCTGAAATGTTTCTACAACAAACAGCTTCAATTTATTTACAAAACAAGAACCGGATGCAGAAGTTTTGATTTATCCTTATTGACAGATAAACCAAGCACTGATCAGTATTGCCAAAAAAGAGCTGAGATGAGTTTTCCAAACATTAAAATAATGTTCTAACTGTTGCGCAAAGAAGAGGCAGTATTATGATGTGGGTCTCGTTCATCTAATTATATCTAATTGCTTGTGGAAAGTTGGACACAATGTTATTTTCCAACAGCACAATGAACCTAAATGAAAGTTGGCTCACATTAATTTTCTGAAATGGCCCCAAATGTAAAATCTTTATAAATTTATGGACTTTGTTTCAAAGCAGTTTATGTCAGTCAGAAATATGCTGGGAGCTTATCGGTGACTGCAAAAACTGTTACTCTGCAACTTGCTAAGGGACATTTAACCAAATTAGTGAGAGTGTATTTGAGCCTGTATGTAAAATATTAGAGAAAATCTGCAACAAGTGCAAAGCTTCGTTCTTGTTTTTACCATTAAAGTTGATTACTGTTTGATCATTCCAGCACTCAAAAAAACATAATGCCTAGATGTAGTCTTTCTAAAGTTTCAGGGTTTATTTTGAACTTCCATCCAGTCTTGCTTTCATAAAATGAAAGTTTTCAAATAAATTAATTAAAATGTATTAAATGTAGCTATTTCAACAAAAATCGAATAATAATTGAATTTTTCAGGGTTTCCCAAAAATATTATTTAGAATTAATTATTTTTTGTTTATTGTTAACAGATATTTTCATTAAAAAGACAGTCATCATACTGCATCATATTTTGCTAACTGAGTAGCTCCATCTTTGAGCAGTTAAAGATATTCAGCACCTACTTTTGTTTCCAGATTACATATCCAAGCTTTCTCTTCCTTTATTTTAGTACATCATTCAAAAAGACATTCACATCATGCTTTTTATGGATAGTTTGATTTATCCTGAAACAGAGAAGGAACTTTGAAGGCTCCAACTTCTGACCTTTTAGCTCACCAGTCAGGGCACCCTGGGACATTCAGTAGGAGGCAAATTAGGTGCTGAATTTGGTCAGAATCCCCCAAATTCTTTCCACTGCAGAAAGTAAATCCTCCTGCAATCTTTTAAGAGAAAGATGCTCTCCTAATTTTTTTTTTTTTCTTGTTTTTTTTTTTTTGTGAAGTTTCCTGCAGGATAGAGAGTCATCAGTAACAAATGAAGAGTCAAACTTGCAGTTGCCAGACGTACGTGAAAGTAATTTCATCGTAACAATGACTCCTTTGTGCCTCAGCCTTTGTGTGACAATTTTCTCTGTTCTCCCTTTGCAAGATATGGCAGCTGGTGTTCATGGAGCGCTCCGCCCTGCTGTCCGAACCGCCCTCCTCTGAGTCCTCCCCAGAGGACGACCAGCAGGTATCTCCAGCGTCCCCGCTCATTACAGAGTTACAGGAGCAGGACTCGCCTTTTAATGCTGAGCAGGACGAGTCTTCTGGGCCTGAGCAAATTCCCGCAGTACCTGGGTATGTTTGTAGACACTTCAGTGATACAAGGTATTGTGTTTGGCGTCCTGGATCAATATTTGTCCAGGTTTTTTGAAGTTTTAAATTTTTTTTTGGACATATCCCTATTGCTATTGGTCTAACAGAAGGCAATATTTAGGTAGTTTTTTTTAGTTAAGCCTCTTAACTCATGAAAAAGTTTCTAAACCCAAAGGAGAAATCAGTGTTGCATGCATGCACAACACAAAACCTGGTAAGAAAAAAAAAACCACCTAAACATCATAAAGGACATATTTTCGTTCCTTGTGAGCCAGCATAAAAAAATGTGTTCCCAATTCTCATGCCCTTCTCCAGTCCCCGAGAATCACTGTCCTGCATCATTTTCATGCATCCCTGCTTTCGATGTCTGAGGCAGTTCAGTGAAAATCTGTCATTTTTAACCTTTCATGAGAATTTCATACTGTCTAGTGTATTTTTGCAGAAGCAAGTGGCTTCCTAAAACCACTACTAGCTGAAAATGTAAGCTGAAGTTGTAATGTTTGTTCTAATTTCTTAAAACATGACTTTCATGTACTATTCCTTTGGGTTTAATAGTACACGTATTTGTATTGAACGTCCACAAAACAGATGTTAAGATTTGGCTCTTATCCGGAGAATGATTTTTTGTTGAAAAGTTTTTATTCCTTTGTGTTAAAAGCCTCATTAGAAGTTGTGGTGATGAAGATGCGTGCCAATGCACTCCACACCAAAACAATACAGGAATCTGGTCACAATTCACATGTTTTCCGCTGCTGGTGGCATCTAATATGCACCAGTAAATATACTAATAAACGAATGCTCCTTAGCTTTTGACCAGTTTTTTACTATTTGAGAAGTTGATCAGTTCTGTATTGTTTTTTTCTTTTGGCGTTTCTACTTTCACAACAATGGACAGTTGTAAGTTTTTGTTTCTGTGCCTGCAGGGGGCACTGTTTAGTTCAAACTGGATGAACATTTTCAAATGTTAATTCTTTTAATTTACCAATAGACAAATCCAACGTGTAGAGCTTTCTTAGCGCCTCCCCACTAAGAAAGATGATTTTTATTTCTGTTTCTGCTTTTGTGATGGTCATCTTCTGTTTTAGGCGATATTTTTGACTTTAAACATTCAACTTCTTACTGTGTGAATGACTGAATGTAGTATGAAGAATTTTTGAAAGGAGAAAATAAGTGAAAACTAGTTTTAGAAAACCTCTAGAACTTGTAATGTTTATTGTAAAATCACTAAAATATTACAAGAATTTTTTATATTATTTTAAAATAATTTAAAATGTTGGTTTGAAGCACCTTAAAATCAAGTGAAAGTTTAATAGGTCTGATGTTTTATTGCTTGGTTTTGCTCTCACCCAAAAGGATCATGCTGCAGGTCTTGTCTGACCTGTTAGCCACCAGCGGAAGCTCTTCTTCTACTCCAACCGCACTGTGAGCATGCTTTTCTTTTTCATTACTAGTTTTGATTCACATAAGTTGCTTTTGATTTCACTCTGACGTTGTGTGAAACACGTCCACTCTTGCTTTGCCTCTTAGATCAAGCATGATGCAGCTGTACTCAAACCCGGGAGATTACGCGTGGGGACAGGGAGGCCTCGACGAGGTCGTCACAGAGGTCAGTAACAGTAAAGTTACTGACCACTGAAGTACCGCGATATGCAAATCTAGACACACACAACTCCTTATGTGAAGCACCAAAGTAGTTTAGATATTATTTATTGTATCATATGATGTGCTTCCTCTCATCCAGTTATTAGAGCGGCTGGAGAGCACGGGTCCACCGCCGGCTAAAGAGGAGATGATCTCATTGCTGCCCAGAGTTTGCGTCTCTCAAGAACAGATAGGTTTGAATTTTCGCATGGCATGCGGATGTACTTTTGGCCTTATGGCTTTTTAAACAAAACTTTGTTTCATGATAGAAGTAATTTCCTTCTGTATTTCCCCTTTTCAGTCATTCATCACACTTTTCTAGTCTATGTTGTCTTTCTTTAAGGTGACCTATTGCTTTCTTGAACAGATTAGGATATATTTATGAGCTGTACAAAACATGTTTGTTACATCTTTTGCACAAAATCATTCCTAGATGATGAGATTTCAGTTTGTTCAGTTCTGTCTATTCTGAGCTCCTTTCAGAATGAGTTGTTTTAGGGCCTCTTGTCACTTTATATTCAAATAAGCTGCTGTTGACCACGCCACTAACTCAGCATTTACACTTGCATGTGAAAATGCCTTATACACAACCTTCAATAATACACCAAGTGGTTTTCTGAATACTAATTCAACAACAAAACACTTGTCTTATCCAGTAGCCATTGTACAACACATACAGAGGTAAAACCAGCTCACCAAATGTGCTGGAGTTCCCCTGGGGTTGCTAGGTAACGGTGTAGTGTGACTCAACAATTGGGAAGTTTTGAAATGCCTTGTTTTCCAGAAACTAAAAAACATTAATGTAGGGGTGCTGTGGTGGCGCAAGGGTTAGGCACAAACCATATATGGAGGCTTTAGTCCTTGACGCGACTGTTGCAGGTTCGATTCCTGACCTGGAGACCCTTGCCCCATGTCTTCCCCCTTCTCTTATTACCCACTTTCATGTCCATTCACTATCAAATAAAGGCCCTCAGAGCCAATAAAACTTAAAAAAAAAAAAAAAAGCATTAATTTATCGCCATAAAATGGCTGTACGGTTTGTCAGCAGCTTCTAAAAGCTGCTGTTTTAGAAGCAGTTGAGACTCAAGTGGAAGTACAAAAACATGCAAAATGTAAATTTTGCATAGTAGGTTCCCTTTAAAAGGTTTAGGGTAACAAACGTGCCTGTACTAATATTTTTCTCTTTTTTTCAGACTGCCGACTAGAATGTCCAGTTTGTAGGGAGGAGTATTCGCTTGCCGAATCTGTCAGGAAGCTTCCCTGCCTCCATTACTTCCACAGTGACTGCATAGTACCTTGGTTGGAACTGGTAAGGATAAAAACTGGCATGCTTGCAAACTATCAGCAGGATTTCTTGATGAAACACTAATCTGCAGAAATTTTCCACTTGTGCTTCATCACAAATTGATGTGCAGTGATCAAAAGGTTTTCTCTCCTCTTCTAGCATGACACCTGCCCAGTGTGCCGCAAAAGTCTCGATGGCGTCGACAACAACCTCCCGCACACGTCCCAGCCTCAAGACGAGCTCTCTGACAGGCAAGAGCAACAAGAGAGGGAGGAGATTTGAGCAACGACTCTTCGTGTTGGATCAGCCGCTTTTAAATAAAACACATTACATGCACCACAGTTTTGACTGCAGCTTAAGCCTTCACGTCATTCACGCATCTCCGTGAAGGACCTTCATGCTTTCTTCTCTAAGGAAAATGCTATTTTGTGCCACAGCTCCCAAGAAGCACCCAGCAGTTTGCTTGACAACATCCAGAGCGGGTGTGCTCTTCTCACTGCACTGCTCGCTGAGGCAGTTTTCTGAATGACTGACTTTGATGTGACGAACTAATAACCACTGCGCTGCTAGTGGCTGTCAAAATGATGGGCTCTTACAGAGTTATGGGGAAACACTTTTACAATATTGTCTTGGTAAGACAGTTTCAGGATTTTGTTGACCTTTAACCAAGTTAAAGCAGCTATTAAAGCCTAACCCTGTGACCTCCACTCTTTGTACATACTTGTGTTTTATAATGTGATAAAGACAAGCAGGTGTTCCAGTCTGTTCAGCGGTCAGTGAGGTTAACATGGATGTGCCACTGGCTGAACATATAACTGAATCCTTCGTATTTTGGGGCTGATTTGGTACAAAAATAATTATAATCATTTCATACTTGCCAATAGAAACTGTTTAGCATGATGAATGAAAGAATATAAATAACCCTAATATAACCTCATATAACATTTTGCAGTATACAAAAGTTAAGAAAATCATCCAAACATAAACATATTTTTGTAATTTAATTAAATACAAGAAAGTCATTGTATATATATATATACAAACAGAATGATGTTTTCCAAGAATTTATTTCCAGTAATAAATGCATGAAATTGTCTTTTTTTGTAGTAGCGCCAGATTTGAGCTGTTGTAGGATTTCTCTTTTATCTACGGAAGAGGATTAGGGCCACCGAAAAAAAAAAAAAAAATTCTGAGATTAAAGTCAGAATTCTGACTTTAAACTCAGAATTATTATTACCCTTTTTTTTATTCTTCAGAATTCATACTTTAAAAAACAAACAAAAAAAAACTTAGATTTTGAAGATTAAAGACGAAATCTGAGAAGAGAATCAAAATAGACAGAATACTTTATTTCAGAGGCCCTCTTGCATATTTTGCCACCTTTTAGTTGAGAAGTTTTGAATTCCTAATGAGGCACTATCACCGTTTATTTTTCTGAATTTGAGCTCAAAAACTCCAGCTTCTGGGGACAAATAAAATAAGCCCCATCAT
This sequence comes from Brachyrhaphis roseni, assembly GCA_903066815.1. Taxonomy (NCBI): domain Eukaryota; kingdom Metazoa; phylum Chordata; class Actinopteri; order Cyprinodontiformes; family Poeciliidae; genus Brachyrhaphis; species Brachyrhaphis roseni. The sequence goes on along the minus strand of CAEFZY010054314.1, from coordinate 15,284 downwards.
TTTTTTTGTTAGACCAATACGCTCGTTTTTACAGTGTACAATCCGTTTATTTAAAGGCTTATGTGCTGCGTTCACGTCCTATGTCTGTGCCGTTAATATACTGTAACGTTATGTTGACCCTCTGTTGTGGCTAACCTAGGCGGTTCCGAGAGTCTGACAGTTGACTGCTGCATACCAGCGAACACACCCTGAACTAACCCACAAAACAACTCTTCACCTTAACCTAGAATAGCTGCAAAAAAAACGGTACAAATATATTTTTTTTCAGTGACCAAGGACCGCAGGAACCGCTCACAACAGACATTTCCACTCCTCCTCTCCTCCCTCCCTCCCTCCAGTGTGGGACTCAGAATGCCCGTGTTGAACACACACAGTAGCGATACGGAGCTGAGCAGACATGGAGGCCCGATTAACGAGAGAGGCCCGCGCTGACACATCCAGGCCCAGCTAACGGAGACTCGTTGTGGATCTCAGAGCACCTCTGGAGATATTACCGTCACCAGTCGCTGTAAGGGAAAACGGTTTTACCCGCTACGAAGGGAGAAATTACATGGAGACCCATTTCGGGTTTCTGTTGATTCAACGCAGCCGCCATTTTGTTGACAGTTTTTTTTAATAACCTTACACCGCTCTGCATCTGCTGTTTTTTTTTTCACCACTGGAATACAACCTACATTTTTAAAAACTGCTATTCGGAGTCGAAGTGATTATAAGTGCGTATTTGAAAGCGAATTTGGACATTTTTCCCCCTTGGTTGTAGCTCCAGTGTAGCTACTGCATCGTTAGCCGCCGTAGCTGAGATGTAGTAACACGAGTGACTACGAGAATGTGACGGAGATGCAAGATTATGGACATCACTTGTCCCCGAGTTGTGACATTTACTTTCGGTCACCGCAAATTGTCTTAAAGCTGTAGGCGTTTGCTGCTCGTTTCTAGCCTAACTAGAGCGTAGGTTGCTGTTGTTGCTGGGTGAAATTAGCTTAAATCGCTATTAAACTGGCTTCTGATTGATAGCTAGTTAGCAACTGCCAGTGCCATTGATACATAAGGACCGTCTATTATTGGACGAGCGTTAGCTGGCAGTTTGCTCCATGATAAACCAACACATTTATTAATGTAGGAGTTATATTAATCGCAAATTGACCAATTCGTCCCCGTGTATTTTTAATGTTCTGCCAGCTGTAATCGGAAGTATTTAAACACGTTTTTGAGAGGATGCTTTACATGTTGGCACTCAAAATCCACCTTCGTAACTTTATGTTTTGAACCGCTCCAGGCACAAAATCGCGAACTTTTGTGTATCTGCGGGGATTTCTTTGTGCCTTTACAGGCGCTTTGCTTAGATTTGTATATGTAAGCAGCAATCTCAATTCCAGATCTGATTGTGTTTTTGGTTCTACTGTTTCCAGCAGTTGGAAGCTAAATCATAATAATAATAATAATAATAAAATGTGGCCACCACGTTGATGCGTACATGAGGACAGGACACAGAGCCAAATCATGTGAACGCCGTTTCTGGACAATTTTTCAAAGGTGAGTGTTTTCAAAGATGCGATCAGTTGAAAAATAATGCTGCCTGCTCTAGTTTTGTCTGTGTAACCGAGGCACAGTTTGCATCATGTTAATTTCTAAGCACGATTATATCTATTCTAAGTCATTTCTCATCTTAATTCAATCATCTCATTTGTCTGGACATGGATTTCCTCAGAAATATTAGTATAACTAAACGGCCAGTAGCTGCTGAAGAGCTAATCCCTGGTGGGTCTGTGTTAACTGTACAGGATTATTTTTAAAATGCCGATTATGTTATTTGCTGTTTTTTTTTTGCATAATGTACTTAATAAATCAGAATACACATAAAATATGCCCCTCGTTTCACACAGCAAAGCATTGCTGCAGAGCATGGCTGCATGCTTCAGATCTGACTGACACCTGTCATCTTCGATGTGTTTTATTTATACCCTACTACAATGTAACTTCGGGTTTAAAACATCACAGCTGCTTCTGTTCTCCTAAGGGTCACACTCAGTTCTGGTTATATAGCCCTGCTCCATTGTTAGGCGATGCACAGCGAAGGTAGTACTAAAGGAATTTGGCTGGTTCCTCCCTCTGAGCGCGGCTCAGTCTGTGCAAATACCGATGGAGTAAAAAGCCCTGGTGGAAATGACAGGGCAGACGCCAGCCCCTCATGTGAATGATGTGGTGGAGGGTGGAGGTTGGTGAGTGGGTGGGTTGGATACTATTGCTCTGGCCACAGGGAAATCAGCAGTTATGAACAACGTGTGCAAAAGCGAGGAGAGAGTGAAAGGCGGGGAGGGTGAGAGGAAAGAAATGGGAGGGGGCGCGGGAAGTTGTTTACTACGTTCCTCCATGCTCTGTCGTTTTATTCGGTTGTTGGTCTGATATTCATTATGAATCCCCTGTTACTCAGATTGTTTGTTCTCTCTTTACATACCGTTCTTTGCACTTTTAAGTCTCGGCTGTAAAAGACGAAGCAAACAGTTGACAAGCTGACTGATATCCTAAAAGCAGTGGTGTTGTCGTTGCACTGATCTATAGAGTAACCGATAATGAAATGACTGTTTTGTAGTCTTGCGCAAAAGCTAAAGTACCTTCATGCTCAACTTGAAAATAACAGACTTTAGGGGTTGAGGGTTACTGATCTGAGATTAGACAAAGGATCATTCTGGTGGCATTACTAACAGAAAAAAGTACCAATGACTGACTTGTCTTAGCCGTTGAAAGGTGAGAGAAATGATTTGGGCGCTTGATTTTCGAGTTAGACGCTAAAGTTGCCGTTTTACATACAGTGCCCTTAAGTATTCTTACCCTTTGAACTTTTCCACTTTTTTTTCCCTGTTGCAACCACAACTGTAGTGTACTTTATGGGATAAACTATGGTTTTTATTTATGTGTTTATTTTTTAAAACAGCAAAAATCTAGAAGGTGTGGTGTTAATTTCTGTCCAGCCTTTATTCTTTATTCTAAAGCCCCTGAGCAAATCCTGGGAAAACAAATGTTTTGAAATTGCCTTATTAGTTAATAAAATACATTTATGTGTAATTTAATCTCAGTATAAATCTAGATGTTCTGTGAAAGCCTTAATATTCAATAGTCGACAAGCATCATCATAAAGATATAGGAACACACCAGAAATCTATGATAAGTTATAAAACTATCCCATTTGACCATCTCACTTATCACGCTTCTCATTCTCTGTGACAGAGACTTAGTTTTGTAAACCTACCAAGACATGGCCATCCACCTAAACTGACATGGAGAGCCTTTTTATCCAGAGAAGCAGCCAAGAGGCTCATGTTGACTCTGGAGAAGCTGTGAAACTCCACAGCTCAGGCTGTAGAGTTTGTCAACAGGAAGAAAGTTTGTCATGCAAAGTTGAAATTTAAGGAAGAGAGGCAAGAAGAAAGTAATTGCTGAAGAAAGTTAATGAGGCCTAATTTATATATCCAGTCCACTCTATTGTCTAATACTGTCATTCAAAGGGTGACACCAAACACAAAGCACATAATGAAAACAGAGTGTCTGATCACAAACAGGAAATGACAAACAGTAATATTTGTTTTTGAGAAATACAACCATGTGAGACCTGCTGGTTTTTAAAAACCTATAATTATGATTAATCTCTTAGGGACAACAAACATACAAAAACTGTTTTGGTTTCTTGGTGAAAAGTAACTTGTACATTTAGTTCTTTTTTTTCTCCTGAGTAGTTTTTTGACAAACCAGCACAACATTGCCCCCTTTGAGGCTTTACTGTATACCAGTTACCTAATATTAAGACCAAATTAGAATGTAGTCTTTGTAATTTTATTGTATTTGCATCAAGGCTTGCTGTTATAAAATGACAATAAACTATTCCATTCTACTCTGTTATATTTTATTCAGGCTAGCTTAAAATAGTACAACATCCAATTCAAAGATCCAGTAAGTGTGTAGCAAAAAACTAATATTGTACAAAAGTGAACACCTCATCTTCACCGTAAAAGTTGGTAGTGGCAGTATCTTTAAGTGGGAATTTTCTTCAGCAGCTTTATTAAGAGTGGTCAAAGATTGCAGGAAGTTGGCTGAAGCGAAATACAGGGTGATGGATAAGGGGCCACTGAATGAAAATGCACACCACACTTTTCAGATTTTTATTTGTGAAAAGAAAAAAAAAACCATATCTGTTTATCATTTTCCCTTCTGTTCATAATTGAGCATTTCTTTGTGGGGGCACCCAAAAAAGTGAAAAAAGTTCAGTCAGACGTTGAATGCAGTTCTCTCATCATTGCAAATATTTTAGTGTGCAAGAATGTGAAATGTATTTGTCTCCGTGTTTAAAGAGGATGCAAGCAACAGCGTCAGTCGAGTGGGTGATTGGGAGGAAATGTGTTTTTGATTAACGTTTCAAAACCATGTATAGTTTGTGTGCTGTGACTAGTGCTTTCCAAGTTTGCGAAATCGCACAAAGGGGGCATTATAAAAAAAAACGTACCACAAGGGTGAACAGATAGATTGAGTGTTAAAGAAATAGGGAGGTGTGAGTCGACTGTGGTATGTGTAACTAGGGGGGAGTGTGAAGTTTTGAAGCAAAAAGCTGAAATTGGAGTAAACACCGAGAAGAAAGCAGCAGAAAATCTTCAGGCTTCATAGAATCCAAAAGTTACGCTTCATTTGCTTTGTGGTTCAACTGAAAACATATCAACTTCTGTTTTTTTTTAGTCATAATCCAAAGCAAACATTGTTAAAGGCTAGACGTACGACTAATTCCTTTTTTTTTTCCCTCGACTGATTCCTTTTTTTTTTTTTTTCCCTCGTCTTGCCAACGTTGATTCTTAACTGATGGGTCGTCTTATTTGACTTTCCTGAGGCTCCATTAAAGTGGCTTTTTTACTGCCGTGCTCTAATGTAGGGCGCAGGAAAACTGCTGGCACATCGATGCCTAATCGCTCACTCTCAGTTGCGGCTGTGAGAGGAGAGAGGCTGGGAAAGGCTGCCGGATCGTCTGTCTAGTCCCAGAGGACCCAATGTGCTGAGGTCACAGTTCTGAATTGCCTCCAAATGACTTCACAAAGAGAAAGCACCTGCTTGGGGGCGAATCTGCCTAAATCACTCAGTGCCTGCAGGGAGCTGTAGACAACTTCATTGAATTGGGCTGCCCTCTGTGGAGTGCAATTAACAAGCATTCTGCTGTTTGTTGCTGGGCTAACGCGGTTCACCAAGTATTAGAGCTTGTAATTTTGCATCTTTTTTTTTTTTTGTTGCAACGTGTGTCAAGATGTGACACTACTGGAGACAGTTGGCTCTGGGCCTCTTGGGATTTGTATATCGCAGGTGGAAAATGGCAAAGGAGCTGGAGCCTGATGTTGGATTTCTTATGTGGAAGAGCCACGGCTGTGCAAGTGGGTCACACATTATTCTAGGCTGTGAACAGAGCACACCATAAAAAGCCACCTAGATTGAATGAGGGGCACTCTCGAAGTAAAAAGATGATTAGAAATGGTTTTCTGCATCTGTTCTACGTTACTCACAAGGTGCGTTTTGGGTGTAGATTATAACTTGGTGCTGTGAGAACCAAGAACTGCTGCTTTGGAAGCATTTTATAACTAGAAGGCTCTTATGTCCTCGTAATTTCTTAGATTTCATCAGCAATATTTGTTACAGCAATTCTAGAGTGCAACATGAGTTCAAAAACAGTAAAATCAGATCAGTACATTAGGACTGAAACAATCGTGATGAATTGGTAATTAAAATTTACTAGTCGAGTAATCGTTCACTGGAGTGTACAGACTCAAGAAAAGGCCATCTTCTAAAAACAATAACTTATTCAACATATGCAAAGAGCCAACAGTATCTACAATAACTCTGAAAAGTTGAATTAACATGAGTTATTAATTTAATTTAATTTCCCTTTGGGATAAATAAAGCATTTTTGAATTGGAATTTTAAATTTAGATTAACAATTAAGCAAAAACTGTACAAAAACATTTTGCATTTACGATAAAACATTTTTTTTCATTGAATATGTTTTACCCAAGTAGCTTCACCTGATTCAATTTCACTAAAGTTTATTTTATTATTTAAAAAAATTAATATAATTATTTGTTTATTTGCATCCTTTAATTTATTTTTACTATTGTATAAAAGCACTTAACTGGTTAAATAAAAATCTGTACAATGTGCCAAGTTTTGTATCCAATTAATTGTCGGAATAGTCGATAAACTAATCAATTATTAATATAACCAGTAATTGCTGCCATACGATGCATTTGGTTTTTCATAGCAGTTATTGTTTAAAAGCTAACAATAGTCAACAAAAAGTCAAAGTTTACAAAATCATTTCAAACTCCTTGGGAAGGTGAAGCTATTCCAAACATTAAATTTATCTCAGGCAAGTACTGGTATGTAAGGGGAGAGAGATCTGACTCTGCAACAGAGCTGAAGAGTTTTCGTACCAGAGCTATTTGGTTCAGTTGTAGTAAATTTAAGTTTGTTCACTTCATTTTTGCCTGAAAACTCTGTTGGAGTCCAAATAAGCGATCTTGTAGCAGCGTCGCTCTCAAGTAAACCCTGGTGCAATTTGATTATCATAGGAATACAACCTAACTGCCAAGAAAACCAGAGAAAGGAAGTGATATCTCTTGATTTAAAAACATAAGTGTGATGTAAAATCTGTTAAAATCTTTCTCTGTAGCTGTAGTCTCTCCCTCTCTGCCATCTTTTTGTTGTACACCTCACCTGCTGCTCATACTGGGCAGCTTCTTGTGAAATTGCCCCTAACTGCATGACATTCTCAAGGTGGTTTGACCCACTTTTAAAAGTGCAGTGTTGGCATTCTCTTTCCAATCGAACTGAGAGCCGTGCACTATTCTGGTGCGAAAATATCCTTAGTATTCCTGTAAGATGAATCCTGTGAAGAGATGTAAAAGTTACAGATTGTAAATAATTAAAGCCTGTGCAGTGTGTCCCGAAGAGCAGATACACAAACCTGCTGGGAAATATTCTGTCATTAGCATTTTAAATTCCTAAACATTTGTTTGTGTACTCTCTGCTCTCCATTTTGTTCCTTTAAGTAATGTTTCCGCTAAGGGTGTTTTCACACCTTATAGTCTGGTAGACTCAGTTTGATTAGGGACCAAAATTGCAACATTTGCTGCATTGTCAGCTGCTATGATTTGCTTTAACACTTCACTGTGTCAGACAAACCAAACCCTGTGAGCAACCTGTTCACTCCCTCACTTGCACAAAGTACTACTGGAGAAAATGATACGAAAACCTCTGAAGGACCAGAGTTTGTTTTGTTGGTGTGCATCTAAGTTCGATTTTGCATTCACACCTCCATGAATGAGCCAGACTTTCCAGGCAAACGAACTAGAGTTCATTTAAAGTAAACTAAACTGGGTTGGTGTGAATGCATCCTAAAATTAGATAATTTTAACAGTGTATTTGAAAGTAAGCACTGTATAATTGCTAACTGATCCTGTTGTAAAGCTACAAGTGCTACATCAGTTGTATTTTCTGGGGTAGATTTCTATTATTATGTGATTGACTGCAGTCAGGGATAAAAGAATTGTCCCAAAAAATAACAGTTCATGCAGTTTGCCTTTTAGCTTTAAGCCTTCTTACAGTTGTTCTGTTGTTGTTGTGTGTTGGATTCATTTTTGACCTCTTTTTTCTATTTTACCTGTCTGTTTATACAGTTGAGGGTCAGAGAAAGAGGGCTGGACTGCCAAGAAGGGAGAGAAGCCACTTCAAAAGAAGGAGACCTTCCCCCTCACTGTTATCCCCGTCCCCTATTCCCCCCTTCATTCCTATCCCATTCCCATCAAAGAAGTCTACCTGATATACCCCACAATCATCCACACCCCCTAAAGTTCTGATGGATCAGAAGGTTCAGGGGCAAACTGCAACACCACCCCCACTTCTCTCTGCTGCTGTCTCAGCGGAGCGAGAGAAGGAGGGAGGAGGTGGAAAAAAGGAAGAAGAGAATGAAAAGAAGCAAGAGAGGGAGAAAGAGGGAACTGCCGCCGGTGCTCCTGGCGCAGGTAGACCAGGAGACCCCGGAGGGGACCAGTCCCATTTCTCCATCACAGAGAGCAGCTTGTCCGAGGGAAACGTCAAGCTTAAGATTGGGCTGCAGGCAAAACGCATGAAGAAGCCCCCGAAGAGCTTGGAGAACTACGTGTGCCGACCCGCCTTCAGGGCCACCGTGAGGCACACGAGTCGTGGAGGAAGCAGCGCCCGTGGAAACCGGGCGGTGGCTGCCGGCGATGGTGCTAGTGGTCAGAGCCAAAGTCCTTCAAAGAGCCAAGGGAAGGAGAGGGAAAAGAGTCCGTGTTTGAAAAAAACACCAGCTACATCATCTTCACTAGCCCCCTCTGGTAAAGCTATTACTCCGTCTTCTCCTGCTGCTCCTCCTGGTATCACAAAGACTCCATCGCCCTCCCAAGTAAATGGCGGGAGTGCACCAGCTAAAAAGGTAAGAGCAGACAAGCTTCAAACTTTGTGTTTTAAGTTCAAATACACACAGTTTGATCTAAATTGTTGTGTTAAAGTACTATTGCTATTAAAGTGAATTGCTTCAATGCTTTGTATGTGTTTGGAAACACAGTAGCTTCACAGTGTAGTAAAATAACAGTATTTAATCAATATTATATTTACTCACCATGCATGTTCTGGACTTCAGTCTGTCTTATATTCTTGTTCAAGATAAATGTTTGTGGCCAGAACTTACAGAAAATGTCGTAGTCCTGCTTTATAAACTTGAACATCATAATTTTTAGTGACTAGTGTTTCAGCTGCTCTCAACTTGCCAGGCACTTAAGGATGCAGCAGCCTCTAATGTCCTTATTTTATTATGAACCTCATTGTAAAGGCTAAATACAGTTAGATTTTTAGGATCATCAAAAGTAATTTACACCGCTAATAATAATTTTTCAATCTGTGCGCGCTAAAACAGAATGTAATAAAAATGCAAAAACATTTCTGCAGCTGCCCGCCTCACTAGAAGTGCCCCGGACAGAATCACAGACAGGAAACCGATACCAAGTATTGTGAGTTCATTTTAGTTAGGGAATTAGTCATGGATCATTTTAATCAGGACATTTCTACTAAATTGTGCTCAAAGTTGTGTTTATTTATCTTCCGTGAAAATTTTTTTTTGAAGTGGAAAGACGAAGCTGACTTAGAAATGACTGTGTTATTGCACAAACAAAGAGAAGGACTTAAATTACTCTTTAGATTTCATTGTGTTCGCAGTTGGTCTGTCTCTATTCATCATGTCACTCCTCCAATCTTCGTCCGTCTGTTCCAACTTGTCTCTGTCCCTTCCACTGCTGCTGCTTTCCAACCCCCCAATTCCCACACGACCCCTCTCAATACCGCTCCCTTACTGTCCCCAATCTGACCTCACTCTGTAGCTCCTCCCTACTTTCCCTGACCAAAAATGTGCAGCAGAAGTGGATTGAAAATTTGGTCACTGAAAATGAAATTCATGATCTAATCTTTGCCTTTTGTAGCAGGGCGATATGGCTTAAAAATATATACATTTCTCCTTTTACCAATTTAGACTTCCAATGTTAGTCAGTTTGTTCCCCAGTTTTTTTCTTTAAAAAATTACAATTGTCTTTAAAAAATGGCTTTTATTTGAATAATTCCTTCTGTGAGTTGACCTGAATTCAAAGTTGAAATGAATAGAAGCTGTAAAACACGCTTGACAAACAAGATGGTAGTTCTTTGATGAGTTAAGATCGATCTGGAAGCCCAAGGAGTGCAGTGGTGAAAAAATATTAAGATTCTCCAAAAATGTAATCTTGAAAAACAGAAATTTTGATTAAAATTGATTTATCACCCACATGGGACACAATGACATTGCCCAAAATACTAAAGGTCACAGAGTGTAGGAAAAGAGAGGAAATAAGAAAGAGAAGAAAGAATAAAATATTAATATTTTTCGTATATACTGTGTTTGTCATTATTATTGCCTTTGCAAGAATGTTTAATATTTTGAAACCCTAGACTGGGTCGGACATTCTCCTTCCAGCTTTGTACAATCAAGACTACAATGGAATGGTTTAGCTCGAAAAACATATATATTTGAGTGGCCCAGTCAAAGTTCAGGTCTTATTACAATTTGGAAACTGTGGTAAAACCTGGAAATTAACATCTGAAAAAAACAAAAAAAAAACACTTGCCATGCCATGTGACTGAGCTGGTTCTATTTTGAAAAGAACAGCTGGATAAAGATAATTACAGCATTTAGAAACTGAAAGAGATTAAATACTCGCAGCTGTAATTCCAGTAAAATCCTCTTCCTTAACATAATGAATCAGGTTCCTAAATATACACCCCACACTTTCCAGATTTTGATATGTACAAACTGTCAAAAAAACATGCATCTTTTTCTTTCCAGGTTCAGCATTTACATGCTACTTTGTGTCGGTCGCCATCACTTACATGTATATTATTTTTCATGCAGGGTCCATCAAAGGTAGACTGCAAGGCCGATTCAAAGTCGGATACAAAGTCAGTCACTACCACATCAGAAAGACCCCTCAACCTTCACCGACCGCCGCCAGACAATAAAACTCATTCCTCTGGGAAGAAAACACCGACTCCACAAACCAACTCAAGGACATCTTCACCTTCTTCACCACCAACTGCATCAAAAGACCCGACCTTTGAAGGCGTCAAACCTCCTCATTACACTTATAGCATGGAAAGTCAGAGAGAGAAGGACAAGGGTGCCCAGAGTTGTGGACCACCCACTGTCACTGAAAAATTAGCCCAGCTTATAGCAACCTGCCCACCGTCAAAGACTCCTAAGCCAACTAAACCCACAAAAACAGATCCAAATCCTCCTCTTCCAAGCTCAGGCTTCATGGCTCCCACAGCCAAGCAGCGAGACAGGGCAATGGCCAATAGGAACACATATTCAAGACTATTGCACCTTTCGCCTCCACCGCCGGTGTCCAGACCTCCTGGTCGGCCTTATGGCTCCAGGAACAGAGATGGCGTCCCAGAAAATGTACCCACCTTGACGCAGCTGAGGAAGGAGGACTCAGATGGGGCTGGGAAAACTATTGTTACCAACATCAACAACAGTATTGCTATAGGCAACAGCAGAAGTCGCAGTACCAGCCCTGCATTCACTCACAGCCGCCCCACAGTTTTATCTAAGGATGCAAACTACGACGGCAGCAACAGCTCTAGTGGTCTATCCAAGTCACTGTCACGTGGCACTCACAGCTTGCCATCTTCTCCATCTTGCCCAGTTTCTTCATCTTCCTCCTCCATCTCAGCTGAACAAAGGACAGTGACTGCAGTAAGTCACCTGGGCTCACAAGGACACCATGCACAGGAGTCCCTGGCCATGGCAGAGGAAAGTAGGGCAGGTGAAAGGGAGCAGGGCAGTGACAGCCCCAGAGACCTAAACAAGTGTCCTCCTACAGCAGGAATAGGAAAACCAGAGGGAAAAGATAAAGTGGGATGTAATCAATCATTGCATGTGGAGAGGGGGAGAAGCTCCAGTCCCAAAAAACGCAGTCCTAACAGGGATAGTAGCCAACCGAGGCGAACTGCCAGTCCTCCTGAACCCATTAGACAAAGGATTCCTTCAGCATCTGAGCCAGATGACGAAGAAAGCCCACCAACGCCCCATAGAGACGATTCACCCGATTCATCCCTGGACTCGCCAGATGAGCAGGATAGTAAACCCCTAAAGAAACGCAGGGGAAGAAAACCTCACTGGGTTATGAATAAGCCACAGACTCTTCTAGCAAGTCAGGACTGTCTCTTCAATGAGAACAGAACCAGCATTTCTTTGTCTACAAGTTTAGAAACGCTATCTCCACCAGTTAAAAGACCAGTAGGAAGACCACCAAACCCGAATAAGGTCAAACCAAATCCCGTGCCACACAGTTCAATGTCGCAGCTGTTTCCACCCCAACCTAAGAAAAGGGGACGGCCAAAGTTCAAAATGCCAAGACTCGATGCCCCAGCTCCAGGGAACCCCTCTTATAAGCTGGCCTCTTCCAAGGTCTTTTCATCTCTGCTGAAGTCCAAAGAAGAGCAGGACCCGCCTGTTCTTCACCCGGAGGTAGACCTTAACCCTCCCAAGCCTATACCTAGAAAACGTGGACGTCCCAAACGCCTCCCTCCGACCTTACCCCAAGAGGGTCAGCCTCCCACGTTGGCTCCTGAGGCAGGAGACATGGGAGACAAGCGGTTCTGTAACAAAGGAAACGGGCAGCTCATTATGAAAACAATTATCGGCAAAATCAATAAGATGAAAAGCGTGAAGCGGAAGCGTATTCTGAATCAAATCTTGTTGGGTCCAAGAACGGAGGAAACTCCTAAAAACAGCACTGTCGGAATGGTTAACTCTACAGAAGCTACTACCCAGTCCTTGTCCTCCCTGGCTGCTTCTTTTGGGGGAAAATTAGGACCGCAAATTAACGTTAGTAAAAAGGGAACAATATACATGGGTAAGAGAAGAGGGCGTAAACCAAAATCTGTATCCAGTCTCACTGCCTCATCACCAGAATCCTTTCTGTCTCCTAACACCACTTCTCCTCTACATCACCACTCTCAGTCCCAGCAGCACCTATTGTCCTCTGAGGTGTTTCCCTCGCCTTCCCTGTCGCAGTCTAGTGGCGGCCACAGCCCCATCAGTGATGCCAGCTTTGTGGAACCCAGCTCGGTGCACTTTTCCCACTATTCTAGCTCCCATCATAACCACAGCTCATTTTCCTTCCCTCCCCCAACTTTTTCAGTCCCCAGTAAAGTCTTGGGCGCCATGTCGTCCACAGTAGCTTCCCAGAAAAAGTCTTCTTGCCGCGGGTACCCTCATCATCATCATTACAGGCAGCAGTTTCATTATCATAAGCTTTCTCCTCCCAGGCCGCTCCACCCAACCTCCCCTGCTCCCCTCAGCGAGCTAAAGGAAGCCACTCCTTCACCAGTCAGTGAGTCGCACAGTGAGGAGACGGTGCCCAGCGACAGCGGCATCGGAACAGACAACAACAGCACATCTGACCGAGGAGAGAAAGCCGGAGGGACAGCAGGCTTGGGCGGAATCGCTTTGCCAGCAGCAATGGGTGGTGGGTTGTTAATGCCCGGTGTAATGAGCTCAGCAATGGCTCCGGGAATGGGCCTAAACTCCAGAGGCAGGCGCCGCCACTCCGCCGTGCTCATAGAGCACCCCTCACCATCTCCGTCGCCCCATGGAACGAGGTCTTCACCTGATCCCAGGAGGCCGCATCCGGCGGCTCCCACCTCAACGTTGTTGGGACACAAGGAAAAACACAAGCACAAGTGCAAACGCCGCAACCACGGATGCCCGGGCTATGACAAGATGAAGAGACAGAAGAGGAAACGAAAGAAGAAGTACTTGCAGCTGCGGTCCCGACGGCTTGACCCCGACTTTCTGGCCGAGTTGGACGAGATCGTCGTGATGCTGAGTGAGATACGGATATCGCACCGTTCCACAGGGCACCGCCTTGGCAGTGGGATCAGCATGGTGGCAGGAACGAGTCGGATGCCAGGGCTGGGGAGTAGAGCTTCTGGCGGAATCGGGGGACCTAGCGGCCCCCCTCCTCATCATTACGTTCACAGGGACCTCCTTCCCACAATCTTCAGGGTTAACTTTGGCAGGTTTTACTCTCACCCCGCTTACTCCTGTGACCCTTTGCACTACGTCCGTAAACCAGACATGAAGAAGAAACGCGGACGGCCTCCGAAGTTAAGAGAATCCATGTCTGAGGTCCCTTTTGTCCCTGGCCTTGGATTCCCTCTCCCCAGTGGAGGTTTCTACCACCCCTCCTACGGTGTCCCCTACTCCTCAGGGCCCCTGGGGTTGGGCTATTACAGAGGCTTTCCTCCTGCAAACGCCCTATATCCTCACCCCCACCACCAGTCGCCTCACACAGCTCCTTCTCACCACTCCCATCACTCACCATCTTTCCCTCCCCCTCCACCCACATCCTACATGCACCATCACCACCCTTCGCATCTCCTCCTAAACCCCTCAAAGTTCCACAAGAAGAAGCATAAGCTGCTCAGGCAGGAGTACCTGGGCGGAGTGAGGCCCCCCGTCCTGTTCCCACCCATGTCCTCCGAGCTGTCCTTCAACTGGCATCACAAACACAAACACAGGCACAAACACAGAGAGCGGTGCTCTGAGGAAGACCGGGAGGAAGTGCTAAGGAGCGGATCGGCGAGCCGGGTCAGCGCAGGTCTTTCTGACAAAGGAGCTGCTAGCAAAGGAGAGCGAGTCGGAGGTCTTGGAATGACCGAGTCGTTACAAAGATGCAGGTTTGGAAGGGATACCTCAGGCACCACTACGAGTAAACAAGCTTCTGCCAACTCCCCCTCCTCCTCCTCATCTTCATCTGCAGAAAGATATAAACGCAAAGAGAGCTCCATGTCCTGTCTAGGACCGTCTAGGCTAACACTGGACAACAGCTCAAAAGGCCATCATGGCGTTGCGTCCTGGTTTCGGATGGGCAGCACAGAAGCAGACTACTCTAAGCTTTCACGGAGTCAGATGGCCGTCGGCCAGGGCTCGTTCTCAGATGGACGAGCAGGAGAGCCTGCAGGCTGCTCAGACAGCGAGGATGAGGAGCCTCTCACTCCTACAGAGGATGTGGAAGCTCATGATTCTCCTAATCTGACAAATCTGTTTGCCTCAGCTCTGACACGAACTTCGCTGAAGGGAGGAAGGAGCAGAAAGAGTGAGATAGTTACAGAAAGCTCCAGCTTTTCTCACCTGGATCGTCCAATGAGAAAGGACCGTTCGACATCGGCTGAAAGGAGAGATTTAGGTGAGTCCAGTTTTACTTCGCAAATAGATCCTTAACATGACATTCATGTTATCTTGTCAGAGGGAATTTTTTCCCTTTTAAGTAGTTTAATCTGTTCATGATTATATTCTGTACAGTCTATGGTCACTTAATCTCCAAAGAATGATGACTATTAAAATTAATAATTCAATGAAGTGAATAAATGAAAGAGTTAATTCATTTTAAGCCTTTAAGGCATCTTTTTATTTTAGTTTTCTATTTTACAAAGAAACCAAACACATTCCCACAGTTGTAAAGCTGGTAAAATAAAAGGAATACTATTGCCCACCAATTTGTATGTTGTCTAATGTCCTAAATGTCAGTAACTTAGGAATTTTAATGTGAAGACTTGAAATAATAATGGTGAGATTAATTCACTCTCTCTCCAAAAACTCTTATACCTGCCTATTTTAATATACCAAATATATTGCAACTCCAAAGAAC